>VVHJ01033178.1:0-11645 GCA_015107715.1 Tylochromis polylepis | reverse complement strand
CCGAGCCTACGCCCACCCCCCCCCCCCCAAAAAAAAAGCATTCTTAATGTGGCAGGAAGTCCCATCTTACAGAATATAAAATACATTAATGTTATCAGGGAAAGAAAGGCACAGGGTAAGGTATAACATGCTCCAGCCCAGCAAAGTGGCATGCAGAACAAGGCTTTGTGTCACTTACAAGGGATCAGCAATGAAACATGTCGTGGAAAGTGCCGTCATCGATCCTGGTCAGCTGGGGTAACTTCAAGGAGGTCGAGAAAGGTGGGACTGAGAGAGAGATTGAAGCCCTCCCCCAGTTTACCTGTCATCACATCTGAGAGAGGGTAAGAGGTCTTAAAATCCAACCTTTTATGATTAAACTGATACAGAGTGCTATAACAGAGCTTATCCATATTTGCTAATAGTAAATCATCTTTATGCTTAATCAAAGATACAATCAAAATATAAGTTTGATTAATATGTTAAATGAGAAATGAGCTGAGTAATGAAAATTATTCTTATGTCCATATTTTATGTGCATAGACATGGTCTAGTTACACCCTTGGCAGATTAGTGTCCGTCTGTGGCTGCAGGAATGTGAAAGATAGGTTAGGAAATGTGTCACTATCATTATACATGATTCTGAAAAAGAGAAATGGTGTTGTAAAAAATTATAAAAATTTGTGATTCAGATTCCATTATCGATGTTACTTATTGTTTCGATTCCTTATCAGTTCTCTTATTGATTCTCATTGGGTTCTCACCAGCTCCACTTTAACAGTTAACCCCATCACTAACCAGCATATCAAAGACTTTATATTTGTGCAAATGAACTGCATGTTGTGTGGTCAAATGTTTGTGCATGTTGGATGTATTTCCTCTCTTTGTTGTGATCAGTGTTGGGCCATTACTCAAAAAAAAGATATCTAATGCACATATTACACTGAACACTTTTAATAAAGGCAATGCAGTACATTACTTATTTACTCTAAAAAAATACTCTAAAAATAATTCATTATACTACTCATAACATTAGTTACATCTTACTCTGTACCTGAAACACACCCTCTTATAAATACCATTTAACAATATAAACCCGAGGGTACAATCCCACACGCCAACGCAAATCCCTATCCTGATAAGGACACATATGATCTCTCTCTTTGAATTTAGGTATGAACGCAAAGTCAACAGCGCAAAACAAATGTGAAAACCGTCACAGTGATTCTATTGTAGAAACATGAGCGGGTAGAAAGAAAGCTTGACTGCTCATCCGTTTGTTACCTGTTGAAGTTCAGCGGCGGCTGGCTTCACCGGAGCTCACAAATGACGGCTCACTTGACCGCGGTCCTGGGCTGGGATCAGCATTCACTCAGCTTTAGCGCCACTGAGGGGTTCTTGGCTAGCTTACCGTTAGCATGCTGTGTGCAGCTACTCCGAAGTTATGTTAGAAGCATAATGCAGTTGTTTCTGTCCTGGATGCAGTTTGCACTTTACCATTACGCTCTTGTCCTTTTCTTTTATTGCACTAATGTCCAATCCACGCTATAAACTGCCCTACTATTTTCCTTCTCCGACAAATGAAATCAGCTGATTGTAGCGCAAGTGCAAGAACCGATCAGCGTGATCGACAGGCAGACTATCGCCCATCGATATACTAACGATTCCAAGGAATTCGACTACTAGGAACCGGTTCTCTACAAGAAGCAATTCTCGATTCCCATCCCTACTTCTTATCACATAAAAGGTCTTGGGAAAAAAAATCTTATCATCTTAATTACCTTATAGTACCATATCACCCTATCCTATCAGAGCACTTCGCTCTCAGACTGTGGGCTAACTTGTGGTTCCTAGGGTTTTTGAAAGAGGAATGGGAGACAGAGCCTTCAGTTTTCAGGCCCCTCGTCTGTGGAACCAGCTCCCAGTTTGGATTCAGAAAAGAGGGATCCAGACCACCTGGATCTCCCACCTTGCATGGGGTATTCTACCCATGCAAGGTGGGTAGAACGACCCTAACCTCTTCTGCCAGAGGTCTGTCTCCTTTTAAGGACATTCTGAGATATCAGCCGGCTGATATGGCAGCCTTTCCATCTCATAGGCTGAACTCAATGTTCTATCTATTTAGCATCACCTCCTTAATTGTCTGAGCCTTTGGAGAGCAACCCAGACTGCTTTGCTCAAAATGGCAGCCAAAAATAAACAATGTGCCAACCGTCATCACCTTCCTACTCCTGATTACACCCCAGGGCAGAAAGTCTTGTTATGCACGAGAAATATTTAACTCTGCACTGAATCATAAAAACTTTCTCTGTGTATAATTTCATCCTTTTGATAATCTTTCCATCATCAACCCTGTTACCCTCTGTCTCAGGTTGCCTTGACATAATCCTTGTTTCTGTGCAGACCTCTCCGTGTGTCTGGAACCCAGTATATAAAGTTTATCTAAATATACATTCTTGATTCAAATCAAGAGCTTTATAAGAAGCAGATTTTATATACACTGCTCAAAAAAATAAAGGGAACACAAAAATAAGACATCCCAGATCTGATGTCTATGATCTATATCACAATAAATTATGGGATGCTTCAGTGTATCCTACACTAAAGGAAGTACTGCAGTAATATATATATATATATATTATTAAAAGAACTTAACCAGTTGTCATTATGGCTACCATGCTGATAATTCCAGGTCACTTACCTCAGTTAGCAACCTTCCTAAGCATATTCGACTATTTGTCTACACCTCTAGCCTTGCTGAGCACTCAAAGTGCTTTTACTCTACTTTTATGACTGTTACAATTTATCTTGAACTGTTTAAATAAAAAGGGATTTAAAAAAAACTAGATAAGAATTCAAGGCAATTAATTGTTTATTTTAAGTACCAACACTTAGTAAAGCAGCAAATTTGAAATGCATCCCTGATAATTTCTAGCTGACCCCATTGAAAAAATAAATAGCAAAGCCACACTAAACACAGAATATAAACAATGTATATAGTATGATAAAGAGATTAAAATGGGATGATATTTTATTTTTTTTTAAATAGAACCTTCTTGATTTATTGTATGTGCATGCTGGTGAGAAATAACTTGGTCCATTCTAACATGCAAAAATGCATGTTTTTCAAGAATAGTATATGCAGATGGGATACTATATACCTTCAACAATGTGTATCAATGAGCTGGCTCACATAATACTTCACATAACAAAAATATGATATTTGCTTAATTTCTCCTTTAAAACAACATACAGTATATTCAGGTATCTTTACTGAGTGGCAGACAGAGAAACACAAAGCCCTGTGCTTCTGAGACACTGAAGCACTTCAATAAATCTTTAACTTGATCTAGTTCAGAACAGACAAACTGCAAAATGTTCACAATATTAATCCAGAGCATTATTATTCTTGTCCAATAAATATACACTGCTTAAAAAAAATTAAAGGAACATGTTGAAAATATATTTTACCTCAATGGGGAAAAAAATCATGTTGGGTATCCATACTAATATGGACTGGGCAATGTGGTATGAATTAAATTATCAAGCTACAGAGGGCTGAAGTCAAAATCACTCTGAAAATTGAAGTTAAAAAATGATGTGGCAGGCTAGTCCAGTTTGTTGAAATTTCATTGCGATAACTCAAAATGATACTCATTAGTTTGTATAGCATGACAAAATCAGGGCATGCTCTTACAGTAAGTAATAAGACAATAAATGGTGTCCAGGGGGATCTCCTCCTAGTTCTGGACCAGGACATCACTGAGCTCATGGACAGTCTGAGGTGCAACCTGTCAGTGCTGGATGGACAGAAATGTAATGTCCAAGAGGATGGATTCAAAAAGGGGAGTGTCGGGACCAGTCAATGATATCAATTCCTTCATCCTCCAGGAACTGCCTGCATACTCTTGCCACATGAGGCTGAGCATTGTCACACACAGGGAGGAACCCAGGACCCATTGTACTAGCATAGGGGCTGACAATGGGTCTAAGGATTTCATCCTGATAGCTAATGGTAGCATTGCCTAGCCATTAGAGGTGTGATAACATGGATATGCGTTTCTGGACCATCGCTGACCCACCAACAAACCAGTCATTCTGAATAATGTTACAAGCAACGTAATGTTCTCAACAGCTTCTTTAGACCTTTTTACATCTATCACATGTGCTTTGGGTGAACCTGCTGTGATCTGTGAAAAGCACAGGGTGCCAGTGGTGGATCTGCCACTTTTGGTATTCTATGGTAAATGCCAATTAGGTTTTCACAGTGTCAGGCAGTGAGCACAGGCACTAGAGGACATCGGGCCAGCTCAAACTGATTGGCAATCCCTCTGCTACCTAACTGCCTTCATCAATATCACATAAGTTTAACAGAGTTGATGCTAAGCTCCAATTACAAATTGTTTTTTTAATTTTAAAAAAGACATTTCAGCCAGTCATCTCATTTCAGCCAGCTAGTAAAATTACACATTTTGAGCTATGAACTAACATTTTCAACATTATTACATTTTGCTGTAAAACAGGGCTCAACTAGTTCTGCTCCTAATTAACCATCTTGCTGTCCACCAAAAGGAAAATAGCTTAAAAGGCAATTCCACTTCAACAAAACAACTTTTGAGAAATGAAGGAGTCCAGTTTCTGCTTTAGGTGTCCCTTTCCTTGGATAGAAGTTAGTCTGGTGTATTTGGTTGGCCTTGGCCATATTTAGTTGCTTGCTGTTTTGTGTCTTATGGCCAGGTAGACTCTGTGCCTTTTGTCTGCACTATTGTGGGCTCACCGTCCACAGCCTGGTAGGAGGTATGGTGGGCTGAGAAGGACTGAAATTGATGATTTGTCTTAAGAAGTATGAGCTTTGCATGGAGTAAAGACAGTCAATGGTGTTCCCCACCCTTTCATGTAAAGAGGCTACATCTGGAGTCGCCATGAAGCAATCATTTAGACTTGTCAGAGAGGTCTCACTGTCAATGTCATGGATGAAGTCAATACCTGTCAAAATTAGAGAAAAAGAAGATATAAAAAAGTAAAAAACAAAAACAAAAACCAGCTGCCAGGACTATGTAGAGAGAGTTTAATAATCTTTTATTACAAATTATACATAACCTGAGCTGCTAACAAAGTTCTGTTATTATCAATGTTCTGTTCTTATTTAAAATATAGGTTGAAAAAGTGCAGGGAATCGTTTAACTTATTTAGAAAGACAGACAAAAGAAACCAGACGTAAGAGATTAACTGAACATCTTATCTAATCTTTATCTTGTAAATGTCCATTTTATTTCTGAGTTACCAAATGGTTATATTTACCTACTACCTCCTTAGTTACTACTGGTACCTCAGTTAACACTGAAAAATTTGTGCTGCTCTTTCACAATTTGTTTAGATTTGTATTTATCTTCAGAAATTAGTATATCACTGTGCCAGCTCAGGTTGAGCAGTCTGGAGAGAAAGAGAGGCACAGCTGAGATGGTTTGGGTTTGTGAAAAGGATGCTAAATATAGCAGTGCCGGACAAGTTGAAAAGAGAAGAAAACCTGGGAGGAAGGTGTGAAAGATACTAGGGATAGGGAGAGTTGAAGGCAGATGAAGAGATGAAGGCAGATGACCCACTATGATGATGCCCCCCCCCCCCAAAAAAAAAGGTAGAAGAAAATTACAACTCACATTTACCCATTTACAAATATATCTTGCTGCACTTTTTATTCTGTCTGTAAGTACTTTCTAAAAATTCTACTCCAGAGGATGCACCAGATTAGAGGAGCCTCGACAAACTGTGCAATGTAGCTGAGGATTCATTTAATTATTGATACATGTCCACAATATTTCCATCCATTCATTTTCTTCCGCTTATCAGTGGCTGGGTCGTGGGAGCAGCAGCCTAAGCAGAGAGGTCTAGACTACCCTTTCCCCAGCCACCAGCTCCTTATCTGGGGGAAAATTGAGGTGTTCCCAGACCACCCAAGAAATATAATCTGTCCAACACATCCCAGGTCTTTCTCGGGACCTCCTCTCATGGGAAATTCCTGGAACACTTCACCCAGGAGGCATGCAGGAGGCATGCTAATCAGATGCCTGAACCACCTCAACTAGCCCATTTCAATGTGGAGGAGTAGTGGCTCTACTCTGACCCCCTCTCAAATGATTGAACGCCTCCCCCTATCTCTAAGGGTGAGGCCCACAATCCTATTGAGAAAGCTTATTTTTGCAGCTTGTATCTGTGATTTTGTTCTTTTGGTCACAACCCAGAGCTCATGACTATAGGTGACGTTGGGGACACAGATTGATGGGTGAATCAAGAGCTTCACTTTTGTGCTCAGATCTCTCTTCACCACAATAGACCGGTATTTGCATCAGTGGCAGATGCCACCCCAAACTGTTTGTCAATCTCTCGCTCCCCTCTTCCCTCACTCGAGAACAAGACCCTGAGATACTTAAAGTCCTCCATTTGTTGCAGGAACTCGTCCCTGAGTGAGCACTCCACCCTTTTCTGGCTGAGGGCCATGGCCTCAGATTTGGAGGTGATAATTCTCCAAATCACTCTTTACACTTGGCTGTGTACTGGAGGCCATCACCTGATGGAGCCACCAGAACCACATCATCTGCAAAAAGCAGTGATGAGTGGAAGCCAAAGAAGGAACCCTCTGCCACCTTGCTATGCCTAGAAATTCTACTCATAAAAATTATGAACAGCATCTGTAGCCCAGTGGAACTGAGCTTCCACAGTTATTTTTCCTTTTCTTCCTAATCTATTTTTTTTTCTATAATTCACAATAGTTTATTTTGCCATTCTTTCACCTTATTGGCATAAACTATACATGCTTGCCTGTGGTTGGTCAGGAGAAGTAGATCCCTCCTCCTCGTGGTGACTGAGGGAGATTCTGCGTGTAATGCAGATGAGGCTACAGTGCATCGCGTGAAATGCTAAAGTAAACGATTCCTGATGAGCGAGGAAAAATACTTTCTGCAATGGAAAAAGGAACAGCCTGTAACCGGGATTTGGTTCAGGAGGAGCAGAACGGAATCACCAAGAAGACCGGAGGTTGTTTCTACGGGAGTTATAGTACTTCCGACTGTCTTGGTGGGTGTAGTGAAAGTTGTCATTGCTAGCTGATGTAGCGAGCATAGTACCCGCTTCCCAACTCTATCGGTGTGTGGGTGTGTCGGGCAGGCACTGATGAAGTTTTCAAAACAGCGTTTTGGGGGATTCAGTTGTTCTTATTAATATTGTAAGAATGTGTTTTATGTTCAAGTCAACAGTGTGATAGTCCTGCTTGAGCCAATGCTCTTTATTCCAATCCCTCCCCCCATTTACTTGCGTGATTACCTGCGAAGGTTACTGCTGCTGCGGGCAAAGTGTAAAATGTGATTTTTAGCTGTATAAAGAGTATTATACAAATTGTTACCATTGTTTCAGAGGTTGATTTAAAGAGATGAAAATATGGGTTTGTACATGAGATTATTTTAATGATAAATGCTGATTAAAACTTACTGTAAGGTGAGTTCAAGTTGTTTCAGAAAAACTTGATAACTTTCTGGATTAAGATGATCAGACTTCAGAAGTAATGGTAAAAACTTAACCAGTCCTTTCGTTTCGGAAAAGAAAAGTCCTCTGTTAGGTGTTTTTCAATGCAGACTTGTACTATTTTATTAGTTCAATGGTGTGTTAGCATTTTTATAAGGCTTGAAATATGGCCATATTCATATGTTAAACATAATTGAATACGAAAGTGTGTGAGAGCTGAATTCCAAAGCTGTATGCAATAAGGGTTTTTATTGTCATGCAGGCTGGGGTGTTTGTTTTTTTTCCTTCTGTCCCATTGGTGGAAGAAATTCATGGACTTTTGACGTTGGAACTCTCCTCCGGAGGAGATGGCGAGCCGTCCCAGACCCTAGAATTCATCTGCTACTAGGATCGTCCTTCGCTCCTTTGAAGATTCACGGTTTGGTAGGACCTCCCCAAACCACATAAAAGCGCTGACAGTAGAAAAAGAACTAAGGGTGCACCCAATAAATCTTTTTAATTTTTTTTTTCCTCTTCTTCTTCTTCTTCTCCAAGAAGAAGCCAGCTTGACTTGACTTACTCTTCTGACTCTTGACTTGAGATTTTGGACCACTACAACCTAAACAATCTCACACATATAATCTGTGTTAAGTGTCTCTGAGTCTCCACACGGGTATGGTGTCAAATTGTTTTGCCGGCTATAGTTGTTGTGTCTATGTTGCAGTGTTATTGTCTGTATGATAATGCAGTGTTCTCCTCAACTCAGCTGTCTCCTCCAAATCATTCTCCGTTTAATGCTACCTCACGAACCTGGAACTGTTCCACCGGAGGGAAGGTAGAAGCTCTGGTTACATGTACATTATCATCATTGAAAGAGTGGATGAAAACACCATTCTATTCTCATGGTTTAGCAAAATCGTGCACCTACCCTTGTGTGCTGGAAGGATAATAATGTTGTTGTCATTACTAAGCAATCTGAGTGCTCTCCTCTCCTCCATGCTGCTGGGCGATGCTAAGGCCTTTGCATTGCTGAGAGAGGCTGAAACTTTTATACGCAGTTGCTCTGGTTCCATGTCTGCAATGTTGTTGTTTTGAATTGCTGTTTCTGTTTCAACTCTGGCATTCTCCTTGGGTAACTGTTGACTCCGCTGTACTTGGTTAAGACATTAATTTGGTCTTTTCGTTAGTGCTTTTATATTTACTAAGGGGGGAAAAAACAATTCTGTTACCCCTTTTGTATTTTCTATTTCTCTCAATATTCACAATAATAAATAAAAATCCATTTCATGGCAAGTTTTAGTTTTACGTTATTACAGTAAACATAAAATTGAAACACAAGGGGGAAAAATGCAAAACAATCAGCAAAGCTGACGTGTTTCGGTGTCTTCCTAAGAGGGTAAGAACTTGACAAATTATGCTGTGTGATTTTTATATAATTATGTGTTTCCATTGAGCGGGTAAACCTGATTGACCTGAGGTGCCAACCAGAGGGCAGTGGGTCATAGGGATGGGAATCGAGAACCGGGTCTTGTAGAGGACAGCTGCAGCCTCCGTTTCTACCTGTTCATGTTTCTGAAGTAGAATCACCATGGTGATCGCTTTAACGTGTCTTTGTGCTGGTTTTCATCTTTGCTCTGTGCTGTCGACTTTGTGTTCATACCTAAATACTAAGAGAAAGATCACGTGTGTCCTCGTTAGGATAGGGATTTGTGTTGGTGTATGGGGTTGTAGCCTGTAGGTTTATATTGTTAAATGGTAATTATGAGTGTGTTCCAGATTTTACAGAGTAACATGAAAGTAATGCAATTCAATTTCAATTCAATTCAATTTTATTTATATATGCAACGAGTAGTGTTACGAATGTCTTTCTCCTGGGTGTAATTAAGTAACATACTGCATTACTTTTAAGAAAAGCGTTCTGTGTAATATGTGGAATAACTTTTTTTAATTTACCATTTTACTTTACATCACTGTTTTGAGTAATGACACTTAACACTAATCACAATACAGAGGGGAAATACTTCCAACATACACAAACATTTGACCACTCAGCATGTAATTGATTTGCATGAATGTAATGTCTTTGATATGCTACTTAGAGATGATGGTGACTCTTAAAGTGGAGCAAATGAGAATCAGGAATAATAAGGGAATCGATAAGGAATCGAATCAATGAGTGATATCGATAATGGAATTGGAATTGCTAAATTCACGGGGTCGCCTGTGATGGCCCTGGTTTTACTGAGACAGGAGGAGTGGCGATGGTCTCCGGGGTGGCACAGGGCAGCCAACGATTTTTTGGGGTTAATTAACCTCTGCACAGCCTTCCTGTTCTCAGTAGTGGCTCCTGCATACCAAACACCCAGGCAGTAGGACCGCATACTCTCCACTGAGGAGCAGTAGAAGGCCAGCAGCAGTTTCTGGTCCAAGTTATTCTTTCTCAGGCCATTACTGGGCCTTCTTTACCAGGGCGTTGGTGTTGTGGGTCCAGGTGAAATCAGCGGAGATGTAGGTGCACAGACACCTGAAGGTGGAGACAGATTCTACCTGTTCTCCATTTATAATGAGAGGAGAGTGGACCTATCTGTGTCTCCTGAAGTCCATTATGAGTTTCAGCTTCAGATTATTTTCTGAGCACCAGCGGGACAAGTTCTCTACCGTCTACCTCATCAGAGATGAGCCCAACCACAGTGGTGTCATCTACATACTTTCCAATAATGTTGGTTAGGTGGGTTGGTGTGCAGTCAGAGGTGTACAGGGTGTACAGTAGGGGGCTGAGAATGCAGCTCTGCGGTCAGTGAGAGACAGAAGAAGAGAGAAAACCTGTACAGAATATTAGGAAACATTGTATATAGATAGATACTTTTGCCCTCAGGGCAACACTCTCCCGAGGACCAGCAGGGAAGTTCATTGTGAAATTTTGCAGTTTCACGTTTGGATTTCTTTGGGAATGGTTCATGCGCCTTCCATAGCTGTCCTTGTCCGAGTGGCAGGCACAGGGGAACGCAGTGGCATCAAGGCACATACCCCTGTCACACTCGTCCCTGAAAAAGAAAAGATACCCGTACTGCAGCCTCTGTTTCCCTTCAGCTTTTGTGATGCACGTCCCGTGTGGAAAACCAGTCTGCACACACTGTTATTTTGACGGTGGCTCGCCATTCATAGTTACTGGGAAGGTCCAGCAGAAGGCATCCCATTCTCTCAGAGGTGCGCGCTTTGTCTGAATGGGTGCACTGCACAAAACCGATAGAGGAGGGGTAGAGAAAAGCACAAAAAGTTTGTATGTGGAAACTTGAAACGGGGTTTTACTTGTGGCAGTGCACCAAATTATAAGGGGGACACACACACACACACCAAATTAAAATACAGTAACATATGTTATTGATTGTTATGAGTAGATTGACAGATCAGAGTGTTGCAAAGTTTTGTCAGTATGCTTTTGATCCAGTCGTGTCAAGGTCTCACTTGGCCCACAGGCACTGTAAATCTGATCCTGGGTTGGCCAGTGGGACCCCACATACTCCCAGGAAGAACTTGCCCTGGTCATTGCTGCCAGCACTTTGATTTTGTAAGGACACTGGCCAGATATTTTTAAAATAGCACTCCAACAGCTCCAGAGAAAAAAGGCATAAATGAAAACTACAACATAAACCAATTCACAGGGTACATACAGACCACAAAGAGAGGCTGAGCTGAGAATGAATGACTTACTTCTTCTTCGTGGTAGATTATCGTGAAGTTATCCCTGAAGTGGAACTCAGCTCAATGCTAACACCACCAGCTGCTGCCTTTCCCCCATCCAGTCCTGTACCTGTGCATATACGTGTGTGTGTGAGAGAGACAAAAAGGTTGAGCTTAAAACGACACAAACTTACAGGTATTTGTATAATTATCATTGCAGTTATCATGTACTTACAGTGGGATGCAAAAGTTTGGGCAACCTTGTTAATAGTCATTATTTTCCTGTATAAATTGTTGGTTGTTACAATAAAAAATGTCAGTTAAATATATCATATAGGAGACACACACAGTGATATCTGAGAAGTGAAATGAAGTTTATTGGATTTACAGAAAGTGTGCGATAATTGTTTAAACAAAATCAGGCAGGTGCATAAATTTGGGCACCACAAAAAAAGAAATGAAATCAATATTTAGTAGATCCGCCTTTTGCA
>VVHJ01033177.1:31280-42505 GCA_015107715.1 Tylochromis polylepis | reverse complement strand
GGAACGTAAGCGTTTTCGGAAACGATTGAAAACGATAGTGTGGACGCGGAGCGTTTTTAGACGAAAACGCCGTTTTCAAATTTATCCGGAGTAGTGTAAACGTAGTCTTATTTGGCCCATAAAGGCAATGGTAAGTAGCTTTTTTCTGCTTCTTTTAAATATATAGAAATATTAGCAGTGTCATTGGATTTGTAGATATACTGATGTGCCTTCAAGTAGTGACTGTATAAAGTGTTTTTTGATGATTAAATATATGCTGCAGTTACAGCAAATACAGCTATAAATGCAGATAGTAATACAATTATCAAAATATTCATATCAAGGTAAGCATTGCTATTCACCTTTTACCAGATTTTCTGTACAGTTCATGTATAGTTAATGTTTTTTTTTTCCAAAACCCAAATTGAAATAAAACACACACAGAGCCACATTGTTTTAGATTTCAACAGTGGAGATTTATATCATAATTTACACATTTTGACATATTCGCTCATAAATAACTATGTAAACAGAATGTAAACAGAGACAGTTTTTAGGGGTATCTCCTCTGGAGTTAAAGCTCTGAACAAAGAAAGACACGCTTTGGTCAAACATCAGTTAGAGAGAAAGATAATGAAACAGAGGAGGAAGCCACAGAGATCAGGGTGTTGGCATGTAACTGCTAATGAAAACCACAGTTGTAGTAACATTAAGTTGGGTCTTAATGCCATTATGACCAGTATCAGCTATATTGTACAAAGTGTGAATGGTATGAGCATCGGCACTGAAGATATAAAGTAGGAGGAGGGGGCCAGTGCATCAAGGAAGGCCGAGGTGCTTTGGTGTAGGCCAGTTCGTTAACGAGATGGCGAACGGGCAGGGTTGAAGAAATGGGCCGTCGTTTCTCAACCAAAGTATTAACAAATAACATTAACAACAATAAAATCAAAAACATGAAACACAACGAAAGACCACAGCTAAAGAGTGAACATTTCACCATGTACACGAAATACATCATCCCTTCTTCAGCATTTTGATTTCTCAAGTCCTTTTTCCTTTGTTTGGATTTTTCCATTTTTTGGTGCGCATTTAAAATTAAAGCCAGGTGAACTTTGGTTTCTGGTGTCAACTGTAAATCCCTAAATGTGAGGATGTTCACATCTCTGTTGGGTGTTGACAATGTTAAATAGAAGATAAAACAAAACAAGGAGGGACGAGGGGACAGAGGTGGCTTACCAGCCTCCCAAGTCTATTATGTGCTACACGTTGAGCAGGCTGTGCCTCTTCTTTGGACCACATGAAGAGCTGCACTCCAGTTCAATTTGGTTCTTCTTCAAGTAGCAAAAGAAAGCAAATAAATACAAAACTCCCATCTTCAGCTGTCCTTTTAAATGCAAACACACGCAGACACACACTCATCACATCCACACTGAGGTAACCGTTGTGAAAAATATACAAAAAAAATGCCCTTTCTTGTTTCATTTAAATTAAGTAGGCATCAGAAAAGGGCGTAGACATGTGTTACAGAAGTTATTAAGCAGGGCTGAGTTAAACCTCTTCTTTCTAAATTAACAAATTTCTCTGCCACACTTTGGCAAGCTCTGTTAAGCCTTTCAACCTGCTATTATTGGTTTCTACATTTAAATAGGTAAAACCCTGAAGAATGGATACCCCTGGTTCTATAGGTCAGAGGTCACAAGACAGATATATGCATAGGGAGAGTGACTATCTACAGAGAAATGGCCACAGGAAAGAAAAAAAAAAACTATAGAAAATCAATGTAACCATCCCTTCCACATATTGCTTTTGAAGACAACAAATAAAAGTAAAATAAATTAAGTATATAACAACAAATGATAAAAAAACCAGACATCTAAAATTAAAAACAAAATAATACAAGAACAATAATGATAAAAGCATTATATTAATAACATTACAGGTAAATCCTGTGTACATGATTGTCTCTAAGTATAATAAATGCTGAAACCATTAAGTAGTCATGGGACAGTGCAGCCCTGAGTACGTGAGTCCCTGATAGGTTTAAACCCTGGAGTGGTCATGATGTCACTACTCATGACAACCAGGTAGACATATTTACAGTTGTTGCTCCTGGCAACCCAGTCCACCATGCAGTCTTGGCTCTATGTCTCTCAGGTGCAAAAGATCACTTAAGCGTGATCCTCTGATTCCTGCTTGACAGTTATGTTTGCAGGAAGTGGGGGGATGGGACTGCTGTGCCGCATCTTGATGACCGACGTCTCGTTTGGGGACTCGTATGCACCATAACCTGCAGACCGAAGCTCAGTGGTGTTACTCTTGTGGTGGATGTGGAAGTGGGAGGACTTAATGTCAGTCTCCCTCCACAGCATCCCCAAAACCTGCTTCTCCAACATGGTTTCCATCTCCACCCCTCCCTGCAACTGCTCGAGTTGCTCAGCGTGTTCGCTGACGTCAAAGCGCTCAATCTCCTCATTGGCGCGGTGCACTTCCTCCAAGGCAGTCTGGCTTGAAATGGCTGGACTTCCAGAGCTGGAGCTTGCAGCCAGACAATAGCCCTTCAGGTGAAGTCGCAGGCTACACAGGTGGATGTAGTGGCGATGGCAGTGGGGGCATTTGTGTGGACGCTCACGGGAGTGCAGGCGCTTGTGCAGCTTAAGGTGGACAAATTGGGTGAACTTAGCAGGACAGAGTTTGCAGTGGTAGGGCTTCTCCCCTGAGTGAAGGCGCAGGTGAGTTTTCAGGTTGCTGGTACTGCTGAAGCGCTTGTGACAAACCTGGATGATGAGAAGCAAGAAAAGAAATAATGTCAGAACCCTGCAGAATCCCACCAGTTAACAGTCATCTATGCTCATTAGCACTCTGGTAAAGCAATCAATGTCCTATTTTCTCACCTGACATTCATGTGGCTTCTCCCCAGTGTGGACCAGGTAGTGTTTCTGCAGGTGAGCCAGCTGAGTGAAGCCTTTGCTACAGGTTTGACATTTGAAAGGTCTCTCCCCACTGTGGACGCGAAGATGAACCTGCGTGACAAGAAGAGAAAAAAAAAAAAAATCAGCTTAGACCTAGTCCAAAACTGAATTTAAACCTTCTCTACATGCTAATGACAACACTGTAATTCAAAAAGCACTCATAACTAATAATAAGCTAAACACACATGATGTTGACAGCCAAAAACAGAAAAAGACAAAACCTACCTTCAGGTTCGACAGCTGTCCGAAGGTCTTGCTGCACACGTTGCACTCGTATTTGATTTTGCCATTCTGCTTCTTCAGAGGGTAAGGCAGTGCCTTGTAGCCTGCTGAGCCTGCACCACGCTTCACCTTGGTCAGATTAATTGCCTCGTCATCGGGGCGATGTTCACTGGTGTTGCCCAGCAGGGCTGAGGTAGGCTTAGTGGGCACCTGCTCACTGGGAGGTGCTGTGCCTGCAGTCGGGGAGCCGCTGGAGGGAGCGTGGGCTGATCCATGTGAGTGAGGGTGCCTGGGATAAGTGCTGTGAGGCCCTGCTGTGTCTCTCAGAGAAGTAGCAGCTGAGAAGGCACTTGTGGGCCCTGGTAGGAGGAAGTCTCTGTGGCCAGAAATGGAGGAGGGATGCACAGGGTCAGGTATTAGGAAGCGCCTCCCTGTTTCAGAGGGCAGGAGGGGCACATGATGGGGCAGGAGGTTGCTGTAGAGGGGATACATCCTGGGAAAGATTCCTCCCACAGTAGGGATGCCACCGCCAGGGAGAGGATAGTGATGGGGCATAAGGTAACGTGAGTAAGGGGCCCCTGGAGGGTAGAAGGGAGAGGAGAGGGGGGCAGATGGTGGGGAATAACCAGGATAGGGGCCCAGTCCAGTGGGATAGAAAGAAGCAGGCGATGGTGCTGCACCAGAGGGGCTCCCGTGAGGGCTGCTCTCTGGGCTGCTCCTTGCTGATGGGCTAGGTGTGGCTGAGGACTGGTTGCCAGGCGAGTGAGTTGAGGGATAAGCAAGGCGGGCAGCTTTGTGATTGAGGAAGTCCTCAGATATTTGAGGGTGGGGCCGGAGAGGTGGGTAGAGGGCACGGGGGTACAGGAGACGATCGGGGCTGTCGGCACAGCGTGGGCGTGTGGGAAGCGGCCGGTTGGGCTCCCTCTTTGTTGACGACGAAGATGAGGTGCCACGCAGAATGGAAAGGACACTGTGTTCTTTCTTTGGTGGGGTGGGGGTCACTGCGACAGGGGACGGGCTGGATGTTTCTTCCACGTGCTCCTCATTGCCCACCTGCTGCTGCTTTACCTCCAAAATAGACTGTTCTGCAGGGACAGACAGAGAAAAAAAATGGTCAGGGGGGGGGGGGTTGTCAACTCAAAATAGGATCCTCCTGATTTTCCCAGACACCCAATAAAAGATGATTTTAAAAACATTTAGCATTTAAATCATAACTTCTTTATAAGAACATAAAAACCTCTGTACTAGAGTTGTTTGCAACTTTGTGTTAAGAAACACCATTAGTAACTCAGTGGGGCAATTACCATGACAGATTTGACAAACGAGTGGGGGACGGGGGGGGACGGGAAGTGAGGTGTGACAGCTCCCTTTAGGCATTCTGTGTGTGTGTGTCTATAAAATCAAGATAAAATCAAAATGGTGGCAGACCGACAGTGAGGGCTGATGGAAGGTTTCCTGCTAAACATATACTAAGAAAAAGCTTGGCCTCCACCTGCCCTCCATAAACACACATACACACACCTACACCATGTGACAAGGTACACACACACAGAGGCACCTCCAGACAAAGGCCTCTGTCTGATTTGTTGACTCTTCCACTTTTGGACAAGACACACACACACACACACACACACACACACACACACGTTTGATCAAGCTCCTGCTCTCCTCATTTTCCTGGCCACTTGCTATTGTTTCCGGGTCAAAGGTTAAATTAGAGCGCTTCCTCCTCAGTCACTCGCACCTACTGTCTTCTCAGTATGATGAAAGAGTAGATTAGGAGGCGAGCTCACTCACATACACTCTAAAAGCCCCGGGTTGTCAGTTAGCAGCACATCTTGGCTGTTAAATTGCCACAGATGGGCTCTTAAAATGCCGTTGTGTATTACCTATAAGCTCATTTAGAGGGCAGTCAACTTTTTACTACGAGGTCGCCCAGAGGGACATGCGTGTGTGTGATTGCAAGTGTGTGTGTGTGTGTGTGTGTGTGTGAGAGAGAGATGGAGATTGTCAAATTTAATCCTAAGTGCCAGTACTGGTGAAATTTGCTCAACTCCTCCTGATTCAGCCCCTCACTCACAGTTGCGCACATAGTCAGTGACCCTTTTGTCAGCAGTATAGCGACAGTATGTAAACACTGAGGTTATCAGTTAGCCTTACTCCGCCTTCTCTACCTCCTCTCTCCATCCCTCTTCTGAAAAACAAACAGAGCAGCCATCTTGGAGATATCAATCTGTCAACACGGCCCTTCTGCCAGGAAGTTCAAGTAGTCAACAGAGGGGGGTAGGAGGTGCAACTTTACCTCCCTCATTCCCTCCTCCACCTTCTTTCTAGTCTTTTTAAGTGGCAAATATATCAGCGCGATTGGCTGACACACTCGCACACATACACACATGCGCAGCAAGCTTGTGTGCATGTGTTTGAGATGAAAAGGGTGGCTGCAAATGTGGTGGCACGTCTCACTCCCGACTCTGTGTGTGTGTGGGAAGAGAGAGTGTCTTTGAAGACAACGCACACACACACACACACACACACACACAGATGACAGGTGCTCTCCAGTGCTTAGCTACTTCAAGAACGCAAATGATGGCGACAAAAAGAGAAAAAGGAGAAAGTGAGGGAGTAAAACTGTGGTGCATGCTCACTCATTTTGTTCACACACTTAAACACACACATATGTCTGGTTTTGCTATGACTGCGCTAGAAAGAGCTAAAACCAGAAAGAAAAATTATGATACAAACAACTGTCATCGTCGCGCTCCTCGGGAATATAATACAGGTTGTCGCTCGGTTTGGACCAGTAGCTCTAGTGCCTCCTTAAGGACACAAGTAAAACACTTTGATGAGAATCTAGTGGGCAGTATCAGAGATTAGAGTTTTTGCAGTGTAGACTAATTTCTCTAAAAATGAAACTGTTTGAAAGCCAAAAATAATCTAGTAGGTAGGTTACCAAATGATTGCAAATCAAATAACTGAGTTAACAGTCTGTTATAATGGTTATCTGGTGCCTATTGGCATCAGGGACATTTGCATTAACTAGCTACCCTACCAAAACTTGGAACTTATTTAGTATTTAATTAGTATTTAGTTGGTGCTTCGGGCGTGTCTACTTGCATAAGTAGTGAACAAAATGGGTCCACTTCCTCAAACAGCAAATCAGTTCAAAATAACATTAATTTACAACAGTCGATGCCGATAAAGCAACATTAAATAGACTAAAATCACTAATAAACGTCGATGATTTGATGGTATTACATTCAGTGCGCGGCGTGATCCATCAGAGCAGCTTCCTCTTCTTTTACCTTTTGCCCTTTTAACTGAGTTTCAGTTTAACGTTACTTAGTCAGAAAGATTGTGGTTTTTCTTGGTTTTACTAAGCCAATGACATTATTTCTGACTCCGTTTGTAAAGCTTAACTGTAGTGGGCAACACCAACAGTCAAATGTTTTACTCATTTTAGGAATGGAAGCTCAGCAGACTTAAAAAAGTTAAAGGCTACCACGGAAGACAAAAAATGGAGTCAAATGAAACAACTATTTCTGCTGCAGGTAAAAATCAGTATTCAAGTCACTGGTAGGTCAACAAAGCCTGTGGGGCTTAACTGACAGGGGAACCTAATTAAAGGCAACACTTCTACTGTATACACGCTGAGCTGTGGGGAGGAGAGGCAGGCAGAGGGATCGTGGGTACCTCCTCCCTCTGTGCCCCAGGTCATGCGCATTTTTCCCTGGGCAGTGGAGTCACTCTGGCTGGGTGTGCTAGTTCCTCTGCCAGCTTAACACTACTATTAGCCTGCAGTCACACCTGGAAACCGCTCAGCTCCCACTCTCTCCCTTTGTTTTCCTCTTAGCTCACTCTCCCTTTGATCAGGTCAACTATAGTGAATAAGCGTAGTTAGTCGGCTGTGTTTAAAGGTTGAGATTTAAGTTTTCTTTATTGGTTAGACTGATCAGTTAAATACCGTTAGTATAAAATAAAGCACAAATATTTGAGAACTCTTTTTAAAGATTAATACTTGTTAACGTGCATTTTGTATATACTTTTATGAGAGCAAGTTTTTCCCGTCAAAAGGTCACCGAAAACACGCGCTCAAGCAGACAGACTCTTCTGCAGAGATTGAGCAAGCTTTTGTGCGTGCACGCATGTGTGTGAGCTTTTATGTTAAAAGTGGGTCTTTAAGCATGTAAGGCTGTGGCATTAGGGGCCGTATCCCCTGTCTGTGTAATTACAATGTCACTTGCGTGCATGCACACACACACACACACACACACACACACACACACAAATACAACGATGGTACTGACAGAGATGAAAGGTTGTTGGTCTTGTACTTTTGAGTGTCTGTGTGTGTGAGAGAGATAATGACAGGCTAATGTTGAGAGAGGAAGGAGACACAGCTATATTCAAAAACACTGCTAGGGTTTAAGAGCGGCGACAGGACAGAGTCAAGACAAACACACCTACACTGACTATTGATTTCATGTTTTTTTACGTGTGGTGGTCAGTGCATCAGCCAAGTAATAATACACCCTGTTTTTTCACAGCAAGTGAATGCTATAGTAAGTTTTAACCACACAAGATGTCAGATAACAAATTAGGTTTAACTTCAGAAAGAAAAATTAATGATTAATGTTCCAGTGAATGTCACTATTTCTACTGATCAACTTTGTGATTTCAAAAAATGTCAAATCACAGGAACTTACTAAGTTTCTGCATCATCAGCTCCCCAGAAGGTGGGTAGTGCAGGCGTCGGGCAAAGTCGTGGCAGTACCAGACAAGCAGCTCAGCACCAGCTGGGACAGGCTTCACAGTATAGAAGTAAATCTCCATGCCATTCTGACACGCCGCCAGGTTCTGCTCTGCTGCCGAGTGGGCCGGGTTCACATACCGCATCCAGTTGGAGCGAGTCTCATCCAGGCCATCGACAAAGTGATGAAACTCCCTGTCCACATAAATCTGAGAAGAGAGAAGAAAAAAAAATAATAGTGAGTTAATTTGCCTGAATCTAAGATTACACTGAAGTTCACTTAACAGAAAAAAGGGAGAATAATATAAATTCCTTGTCCTTTGCTTCTTTTTTGTGCTTATTCAGATCTTATGAGAAGAAACAAAGCAGTAACATGCAAAAAAACCTCTTATTTCACCCCCTCCTTCACTGATTCCATCTCAATTACAATGCTAGCAATTTGACAAACCAATTACAAGTGAATAAACAGGTCAGTTAATTTAAGTAGCTAACAAAGCAAATATCTAAATAAGTAACAGTCTCTCTTAATTAAAATAATGAACTCGCAAAATTAGGAGAATTTGTTAAACAACTGGCTAAAAATGACTAAAATGATAGTAAAGAAGCAATTCATCAATTAAAAAAATCCAAGTATATCAGTCAGAAATCAACTAAATAAGTTTTTTTTTTAAACTGCATGTTTGTCAGAATACTTGATTGAAGTAATAAAAAATAAAGCCAAATAATTTACTTATCATGTAGCAAAGAAGTAGCTGCCACCAAGCAGACACCACTAGTTATAAACTGCATCACATTAATACATCTTAATTCCTTTCTTGTCTCTTTCTTAATGGTTTTATTCCTTACCATTTCCCTCTCTTCACTTTCATCTCTTTGAACCAGAAGAACAGACAGAGACAGACAGAGAGTGGTGAGGAGGAGGGGATCCTCTTTTATATTGAAAAGGGAAAGGAAAGACCAACTCATTTTCTGCCTCTCCTCCCCCTTTCTCTCTCTGTCTCTCGTTTCTCTTGGCTTGGTGTGTGTGTGAGAAAGTGAGATATGAGCATGAATGGAACACCTTTCTGGCTGTCTCTGCTTGTGGTTAGCTTCACATATTTCACACACACACACACACACACACTGTAGGCGGTGGTCAGGGAGATGGTTTTTGAGTGTGTGCAGTCACACTGTCAGTTACTGGTAGTGATGGAGCGTCTTCTGGCGAACAGTGTGTGTCAGTGTGTGCGGACTTACAGGAACGGCGGTGTGACATGCTATTTGTATACGCTGACATCACATCCTCATCTCCGTTCCTTTTTCAGACTCACACACACAGAAAACAGCAAACCCAATTTCCTGTTCGGTGACTGACTTTAGATGTGTGTGACGTCACAGGAAGGGGTCTCTCCGGCTTCTGAGGAAGTATGTGTTTCTGCTGTTGTGTATATTTTTGATGTTTGCGCTCACCCTCCAAAAGTATTTGCGGTTGGCGTCTTTGGGGACGCTGTCAGCCGTGTAGATCTCGCCCACCAGGGGACCGAAGCGAGTTCCTTTGGGGATGTACTCCCTGCTGCACACGCCAACCACCTGCACGATGACATGCACATACAGACAGGTTAGGAAAAAAACATAAAGGCCAAACAGGATGTTTGAAGTGGATTGCGTGACGATGATGAAGTCTGAAATGTTTGAAGAGGACGATCAGGTGCATGGAATATGTGTTTTCATACTATCTGCACATCCATCTGTAGTACATATCATTAAGTCTCATTAAGTCTTATTTCAAATACAGACTCAGACACACAGCATCAACCAGCTGTCAACAAAGGCCATGATTAATGAACCGGCTCCACACTTGAGTTCATCTGGAGCGTGTGTGCTGGTGTGTGACTGCAAATGGCTGAAGACAAAACTAAAATCTCTTCCTTTGAATCTCTCCTTACCCCTCTACTGGTTGCCACATCAAACCAAAACCAATGCCACTTCACATGCTTCAAGAGGAAACATTCAGATACTTGGGTAAAAGAAAAAAAACAGAAAAAACAACAACTTTGTTTCTCCTTTTTTCTCACTCGCTCATCTGATTCAATCAAAGAGCAAGAGGCGAGAAGAAGAAAAGGAAGAAGAAGAAAAGCGAGGGATTATGTGGTGACTAGACGTTTGGCTCCAGCCATGGATGGCAGAGAAACACACTCACACACATTTTCTTCATGCTTAACCCACACAAACAGAAGTCTTTCCCAAACCCCCTTGTTCCCTGATGACATGGGAAATCCCCATTTTCCCCTTTTTCTCTCAATAGGACCAGACACGAAAATGTGTTAGCATGTGTTCACTTGTGATCTTAAAAAAACCCAACTTATTAACAGGCTTTTACAAAGCTCTCTCTCTTTGAACAGAATGTAGCTTTCTTTCTAGAAATTGCCGTCCTCAGCGTTTCCCTTTTTCCTTTCTCAGATCTATTAAATGTTATCTGATAGAATATCAGCTTGTAAACTTCTCTCTGGTTCTTTCTTCAGCTTCCCACTGATAATGACCGGATGAAAAAAATCGATGACATCACACAGCTTTACTGGGAACCTCACAAGTGCCAGACATTTTCTGAGCTACAGTCATGCATCTTTTTTTTTTTCCCAGGCCAAAATACCTTGAAAAACAGCATAGAAGTGCTGTGGCTTTTCTACTTTGAAATGTCCTATCTGTGATCATCTCTAAAGTGGAAACCAGTTGCTTTTTTAAAAAATTGCTTATTTGTGCTCTTAGTCACTTGGATATCTGATTTGTTTTTTGGAACATTATTAAACGCTTTTTAACCCTTGACAGCTGCAAACCCCTCTTATCACTTTAAGAGTCATGGTGGTTCTGTGCACTCTCCCTGTTATCAAGTTTCAACCATTGCCTGTTGACATTTTGACTTTGCCACCTCCAGTTAGATCAGTGAAAAAAAATTCTATTACGTTAGGCTTATCTAAAATCATGTAGTGGGTGACTGGTTAGTAAAGAAATATTTACAGGACAGGAAATCTTCAAATGCTTCATATGAAGCATCTGAGTGATCAAAGCTCTCATTCAGCAGTTTTAAGAAGAGCAGACTGAAACAGTTTGATGCACTGTGTCGGATGAGAGGCTCAATGGTGCCCCCTGCCTGCATGGATCGCTATTTCAAGTAGTTTTATGACTTAAAACAATTGCAATCAAGGCACCATAATTTTTCTCAGATGACACAATCCTTTTCATGGATAGATACAAGCTGATAAAACAGCACTGTAAGTTAAATCTGTTTCTGATGTTTCACACACCCACGCAGACATAAATGCCTCTGTGTG
>VVHJ01033177.1:0-12229 GCA_015107715.1 Tylochromis polylepis | reverse complement strand
CATTCACAACTTAGCGCCAAGCTCAGATAAAGGCTTCCCT
This sequence comes from Tylochromis polylepis, assembly GCA_015107715.1. Taxonomy (NCBI): domain Eukaryota; kingdom Metazoa; phylum Chordata; class Actinopteri; order Cichliformes; family Cichlidae; genus Tylochromis; species Tylochromis polylepis. The sequence continues at coordinate 12,189 of VVHJ01033177.1, read as the reverse complement.
CGATCTGGCTGGGTGGTTGTATGTGTGTGGACAGAGAGAGTAGAAAGAGGAGGTAAAGTTTAAGTACAGTGAGACAGGAGAGAGTAAACACTGATATGTCCCAGCTGTGTGTGTGTGTGTGTGTGTCCATGTGACCATGTGTGTACGCCACCCCCAATGAGTGCACACACTAAAACACTTCCGAGCCCCCCACCTTTCCATCAAGCCCATCGTCCCACACACACTTCCACCACTTTGATGAGGTGAAAGAGTGTGTGTCCATGTTCAGTGTGTGTGTGTGTTTGTGAGGGACAGCCTGATCTGTTTCATGTAAAGATCAGAAGATTCAGCTCATGGGCACAACGGAAGTAAAACCCACATGAAGAAAGAGAGAAAAAGAGGAAAACGAGGAAGAAGATGAGGAGGATGAAGAGGAGGAAAAAATAGCAGCTTAGTTATCTATGGATCAGTCAAATTGATGGCGTTATCATCAAAATCCTTTTTGCTGCTAAACTAAATACATTCCAAACAATATGTCCTTAATGAAATGAAATTTTTTTGTTCATTCACATTAATTTTAAAGTTTCTTATCCCAGCTAACACCTCATATAGTTATTTATTGTGAGGTGGAGTCCTGTGGTGTAGCTGACAATGCTGCCTGTGTAATTAAATCAGTCATTCAGTTTGTTTGAACTTTACCTTACAAAAACCCCTGTCTGTGTTCTTCTTCCTTAGAATTGTAAGTCCAAATACATACAAAATTTTAATTTCTTTTCAGTTAAATCCAAGTCTCCAAACTCTTCATACGATCACATTTGCAAATCCAATATGGACAGGTCCTCTGTTATATTCAGTTACACGCGCTAGTGCTAATAGAAGAAAGATGGATGAAACTAAGGAAGAAACATGGAAAACTCGGAAACTCTTAAATGAGGGGAAAAAAAAGGTATGAAGGTATTGAGGTAAACCATAACTGATGATTTGGTTTGAAAATGCTGTCAGCACTAATTTACAACACACATGATTAAATATTGATGGGAGAATAAAGACTTGATGATGCTGTTTGGCTCCGTGTCATAAAAGTTGACAGTGATCGCACGTCCGTTCATCACACACAGTATTTCAGTGTGTTTATCTCTTTTCAGACTGAAGCTGGATTTTCGGCTCCATGGTGGTTGGCCTGATGACACACAGCTCTGTCTGGCCTGTGGTTTCCTCTCAAGTGGTCAACAGACCCCCCCACAGCAGGGCACATACACACACTCCCATATAAGAGAGAAACAGACATAATGCATGTATGCGTGCACATACATAGAAACGAACTGAACATGTACACAGACTGCTGCAAGCACACACAGGATGAAAACATGGTGATCAGGAACATACTAAAACACACATGCACACACCCACGCACATGCATGCACAAACACACACATGCACTCATGAACACACGCACAAACAGCTGTTTCCAACATGCTGAGGCAGTCTGGAAAACCACTTCCTCTCAGTGGGTCAAACACATTTTATTCATTTACTGTTCACTCAAACAGGCAAGCAGAGCACTTTCACTGCACACACATGTTTTCTGTGTGTGTGTGTGTGTGTGTGGCTGTGCGCGCATGTGGGTGTGTGTACATGAAAGAGTTTAAGAGAGGGACAGAGAAAGATACAGAGAGAGAGATCTGTTCTTCCATGTTTGGATAAAAACACACTGCACTTTCAGAAGAGTTCATCTGTGCACTTGTAAGTTGCAGGAAACCTTTTATGATGTGTTTGTGTCTGTTTATATATCTGTGTACGTGTGTGAACATGTGCCTGAGTACCAGAGCTAATGATTGGTCTTATATTATTTGTAAAAAGTTTTTAAGTGAGTGCCAAGTTTTAAAACCGATGCACCACAATTTTGTGAGTCCATTGTGATGGAGAAATAGTGTGTAATCAGTCCAAACTCACACAAAGATGGAAACACACAAAGACCCATGCCCGATGCACTTCTGCATGCCGTGGCTGGTGGCCAGTCTCTGCTTGGTTCTGATTGGCCAGCCCTTTGTAAATATTTAGAGGAAGCGGAAGGGTCCATGGTCTTGCCTGTCGCCATGGGAGACGGATCATCCCTCAGCCCCTCCCCAAACACACACACACACACTCACGCATATAAAGACATGCACACAATCATCTCCGGTCATTGGGAACTATAGCTATGGCCACCGGGTTGAACGGATCAATCACACACGCACACACGCACACATATGTAAACTGCAAGGTAGATACGGGACAAGGTGTTGATATGCTCCCCCTACAACCCCTGTATGACCTCTCACCTCACCTCTGAGTCACTCCGGCCAATCAGAGGTCACCTCTCCCTCCTTCAGTCTGTCACATCCACACACATTAGAACCAGTTGTTCCTTTATTCGAAATACAAACACCCACATGAACCCCAGTGTTTACAGGCTGCAGAATGAATTTGTGTCGCAACAAAGGAGAACATATTACAGGAACATGCCAGTTTTTAAGTGGGTGATCTACAAACTGCTTGCACTTAAGATTACTGAGCAAACAAAGCATTTGTCTTTCCAGAACCAAAGATATGAAATTTTGAACAATATGAACAAGAGAAAAGGAGCAAATCCTCACATTTCAGGTCCTAAAAAAATGTAATGTAAGTGATATAACCAGAAAAGATTTAACCAATATGTTTTTATTGTTTTTGAGCACTTCATTTTCTAAGAGAGCCTAAACCTGAATGCAAGAAGACAGCTGGGATAAGCCCCTGCATCCCTGAACTGGATAAGTAGTTAGGGAGATGGATGGATGGAAGCACATACATATATAGTTACAGACAAGATGGAACACAACAGGAAGTCTGTAGGAGCAGGGCATACAGGTGATACAAAATAATATAATATTAAATAGTATTTTCCAAATAAATCCATAAAAATCTGATAAAATATCTCATTTTCTTTATCTTCTCAAAGATAAACAAAATGCATGAACACAACAGAGCTTTTTAAAAAAATTAAAAAAAAAAAATTTTGTCATTCAGGAATTAAAATCAGAGCAGCAGAAAGACACACACAAACACACGAAAGAAACCACGCCCACATCAACGCCATTACCCCTCTACCTTCCGCTGCAGTCTGCCTCTGTCTTTTTCTCTTCTGTCAACCAGCCATACATCTTCTGATGCCCACCACACACACACTTCCATTACTGCTTCATCATCCTGACCCCACATCAACCCCCCAGCCTCTGCTCTGACCCCATTCTACCCTTCCTCCACTCATTTTTCTTTTCTTCTCTCCTCCTCCTCTCCCGCAGTACCTTCATCTCTTCTTCATCCTTAGCCTCGTTCTCTCTTTTGCCTCTCCACTTTTTCGTGTTTTCAACTCCTACCTAATGTTCCTGTCTTCCTCCCTTCGTCACTTGTATATTCTCTTCTTTATGCCTGAGTCACTGTGTGGTCATATTAAAAGACAGAAGGGGAAAAGTGAGGCAGAGCAGATACTTCAAAGATGGAGGTGCAGGAGGAGGATAGGTAACGAAGGGAATGAGTGAAGGAGTGGTGGAGTAAAGGAGGGATGAGGAGGCGAAGGAAAAAAATAGATGCATGAGAAAAGAAGGAGAACAACTTAATAACTTAATGTCCATCTGTTGTGTCATCTTTTAGCATTTTATATGGATACTGCAAACACAATTCATATCTCCCCAGATTTCCATAGAAAACTAAGATACACAAAGATGGTTTCTCACCACTTTCTCTCTCTCTGTCAGGAGTCCCGATCTTCATCTATATATTCATCATCCTACACTGTATGTGGAGGGAGGTTGAACCTCTTTGTCAGCGTCTACAGGAGTTTGATGTCATCTTTACGAGCTTGCCTGGGCATTCCTGAACGCTGTTCACAGAGTTTAACACACTGCTAATTAGAGACACGAAAAAGGACAGGGAGAAAAAGAGAAAGACAGGAGGTGGGGTGAAGGGAAGAGAAGAGAGTGTGAGTAAAAGGGTGGGGAGGAGAAGAGTGAGTGTAATAGCTCTTATTAGCACATACCTTTAAAGAGCAACATGTTTTACAGACTCACTGTACTTTATAATGTCTGATGAGGCATGGAAAGGGGTAGAGAAATAATGTTCTACTAAATATTTCCTGTCCAGGTTTTTAGTTTAATCATAAATGTGTGTTTTTGGGGGGATCAACATCAGAAAATCTGGACTTATGGTATGCTTGAATCAGGCCATTATTTTCTTAACAACTATCATCAGGTTAAATTTATTTTCTATTAAATTCCACTCTGATCATATGGGTTCACAAATAAATAAGCAACCAGTTTTTGTTGCTTAAACAAACTGGAAACAAGAAGGATACTGTTTCAGCTTTTACTAACGCATCCAATGTCCTTTGTCAAAAACCTGCTCAGATATCAAGATGATTCTTTTGTAGTCTAGAAAAATGAAAATATGGAAGAAAGGCAGTTGGTGCTGAAAGGGTGGTGATGAAAAAAGGGACAGAAATGGGTCTGTGAGCAGATGATGTGATGGAAAAAAAGCGGTGCAGAGTTTCTTTTCCGTGTTATCTGTCACATGGTGCAAAAAACAAACTGCAACTGCAACTGCTGTCCCTCCTGGACCCTGACATGACCTCATCTATAATGTTTAAGCACACGCTCTGAAAATTTAAAGGGTCAAGAAGAGCTTTCATAAGTGACTGGTTGTGTCAGAGAGCATTTTTTAAAATAAATCCTGGCACTAATGTGTCTAGTTCATGTGCTTCCACAGTCAAGGATGTAATTCATACAGTACAACTGAAGTCACACTTATAGCACAGTGCTGCAGGATAGTCCCACAGAGCCAAACTGGAATATCCCATGTAAGGGTCCTAAAAAATTTAACTCTATGTACTGGCTATGGTGACCATTTAGATATCACTAGGACAATATAAACCTTGTGGCTGGTAATCTTGGGCTCTTGATAATTAAGACAGCACTGGATGTGGCTTTTGAGGAACCCTGAAGTGCTAGGATTCTGATTTTTTTAAGTGTTAATGTTACCAGTTGACAAAACTAAGTTGTTAAGCCTAAGAAAATCAATCACATTAAATGCCCCATGATTTAGCAGACAGATGAAAAGGTAGACACCTCCAACATCGCCCGCTCTCAGCTGACTAAAATGTTAAGTTAAGCATCTGAAAACCAAGACAAACGGCCACTTGGATTTCATAAATAAATTCACAGGAAATACAAATATGTACAACAAAACAAATGAGAGTCCTCTCACAGATTGACTCTCACTTTGGGTATAAAGCCTAAAAAGACATTCTGTTTGTCATCCAACACTTATTTGTGCATTATATTATTTTTATTTGTTTTTCATTTGGGGAGATGGCACAGAGTTTCAGTTACTCACTAATGTACAGTCTCACTTATCAAACATCCACCTGAAGACACCTATCAACATCAGTAGCATGCTTACACTGACTATTTCCTCCTATCTTCCTCTTCCTACTGACCTGTCATCAGGTGATTCCTCGTCCCCTGCTACCTCTCCCAACTCCATTTCCCAGCAGACAGTCCTTATCTGACCTCTGACCTATGATGAGCAGAGATAGAGTAGACAGTCCGCACTCTCTCACTTTAAAAATAACAAATCACCTCTTAGTAACTGCGTCGCCTCAGGTGATAGCTTACTCACTGTGTTCATGGTTATGGTTAGTTGGTTTTCAAGTATTAAATGGAACTTTTTAAATTTTATTTAAGAAAACTAGACTAAGTGATCAAGTGCTGCAGTAAGCGTTTCTGTGGACATAGATGCTAGATCTCCTGTGAGCGCATACATTTTAAAAACTTCAGCAATTTTGCAGGCTAGTCTCCACTCCACAAACCTCATCCAGGCTGTTATTATGTTTTATTATCACAATTAGTTTTACCATAAATAAATGGACATCTCCTGTCCTCGACAGAAAAAAAGTGATTCCAGAGAAAATGCCAGACATTTCTAGCACACTGAGTCATTTAAAATGCATTCAGAAAATAAGAAAGGAGAGCGGATACTTTCTTTTGGTAGAAAACCTGCCTTTTACTCTTATATTGAATCAAAGTAAAATAAATAATGACATTGGGGATAGAAACAGGACGAGACTGCATGGAAATATTCGTTTTTCACCTAGTCAGAGAATTAACCTGTAGCAACTTAGATTATTCAAATAAAGATTAAAAAAAGTAAATTTACATTGGAAACAAATTAAATAATCTTAACATGTTTGAACATTTTCACTTTGGTGAGCAGAAAATAAGATTTTATGAGTCATTACAGGACGAAATGACTTGCCGGGGACATTTTTCTGTGGCAGTTTTTCTTAACTCGAGAGGAGCAGTGGGTGTGTGTCTCCAAGTCCGTGTGCGTGTGACGAGTGTATTTTGTTATGGTCTGACCTGACTGAGCTCTTAGTGTTAAGCAAGTGGTTGAAAGGGTGGAGAGAAAAAGAGAGATAGAGGTAGCAACGTAGAGTTTGTATGTATGTATCTATGTGTGTGTGTGTGTGAGCGTGTGCATCTATGTGTGTGAGTCTGTGTGTGATCCTCTGTAATTTGTCCAGGCCTTACACTGAGCCTGTAATTACCCCCCTGGCATACACATTCACACACTTGGAACACCACCACAGGATGTGTCTCACGATAGCCCAGGCGAAAGAGATAAGTGCAAAACAAAGATACCCCATACTGCAGATAGCAAAAGTGACAAACACACAGCTAATCAGGTAAAGGTGAAAACCGCAGCTCTTGTGACACACACATACCCACTGTCATGGTGGTGAATAACTGCTGTGTTAGACATACTCACACAGTGGACCGACTGCGTTTTAGCTCATCAATATTTGGTTAAACTAACAAGTCACATGATAAGAAACACACGGTGGGAGGCAAGACGGATGGATTTACAGCAGCTGACAAACTGTGACCGAGTGCGAGAGAATGAGCTGAAGGGAAAAAAAAACCCAACTAATTCAAATAACCATAGCTGGGATGAAGTGAGCAATAAACACTAATTTGTCTTGGTGTTTATTATGTATGTGTGTGAGGTAATCTGTGCCTGCTCATTCCTAAGAAAGCAGTCATCCATGACAAGGCAAACAGGTGTGTTAGACTGGCTCCAGACTAACACACTTACATGGCATTACTCAGGTATTACATTTACTATAAAAGACGTATTCAGACACAGATTAAAACCCTTTTTTTTCTATTATCAAACCTGGGCTGAAATTTTCCACCCACTTTTTGAGATCTAAATGAAGCAACAAAGACTTCAAAATTTTGCCTTCTTGATTATAGGTCACACACGATCTTTTCATGACGATGGGAGCTCTGTTTGATTTGTTATAGTCTAGCTGAGAAGTGCTGTTAAAATAAATGCATATAGATCTATCTTTACTTTATCTGTATAGTTTAAAAGTTTTGTATCACTTTGATCAAAGCAAATTCACAAATTTGTGAATTATGAACCTGACAATATGAACCTCAGCACCATGGCTAGGATTTGAAATCTTTCAGGTGAGGTTTTTCCAAGCTCAGAGTGGTCTTTCGGGAGATGATTACACACAGCAGTAAACATGATCCCTGTATACATACAGGCAATCAGTCCGTGTTACCTTATGTGATACGAAACTTCCCATAATCTTGTTATTTTGAGCAATTTGGCTTGATTAAATTAAACCAGAATCATGAAAACTGGTTAAGAAATATTCTTATCATAACATAGGTCTGAGAGGTTTGGTCATTTTCTGTATTTTTCATATTGACCATGAACCAAGGCAGGACAGTGGCTCAGTAGATTGAACTGTCTCCTCACAGCAAGATGGTCGTGAGTTTGAAGTTGGGCAAGACTCTTTCATATGAAGTTTGCTTGTTGTCTGTGTGCTTATCCTGGTTTCCCCACCAAATCCTATTAAGTTAAGGCTCCTATCTTGAATCAGAGAACTGTTAAAAAAATTAAACAAAGGCTAAAAAGGGTCCATTTAAAAAAAAAGAGTCTAACAGACCTAGTCTGTTTTTAAAAAATATTTAAAAAAATATCAGTGACCAACACAGTAGATGTGGGTGACAGTGTTTTACTTTATTACCAAGCGCACACACAGTAGAGTTTATTGTGGATTCAGCCATGGCTTAAAACAGTCTCCAACTCACTATTAGCTGGGGCACAGTAGGTAGACCGGGTCATTTACTAATCATAAGACTGGTGGTTCAATCCCTGGCTTCCCTAGTCTGCATGTTGAAGTATTGTTAGGCAAGACCAACAATACTTAATCATGAGTTTCCTCTGTTGCATTTATTGCAGTATGAATGTTAGGCAATGTGCTTAGGTGAAGAAAAAAGCGCTCGTGTGAATGAGAGTTGCAGCAATTAACTGCTTTAAGTGCTATGTAAGTACAGACCATTTAACTTCTCTTAAAGTAATTTTTACAGACACCAACAATATATTTAAGACCTCATTTTTTGTCTTAGATGGCTGAGAATGAAAACACACGGTTTGTCTTAGCCTTTTCATAGCGTTATTTGAAAAATAAAACCACACATCCTTGCCTTCTGTTGTAACACTTTGAGAAGACAGTGCAGTTAGTGGAAAATCTGACCTCTGAGTTCAGAGAACAGCAATTAGAGGAAAAGTTCACTTCAGTTTCACTTTGTTACTCTGCTGTGATACAAAAGAGCTGTGAGCATGTATTTTTCTGTGAGAGTCTGCATGTCCCGGTGTAACCCCAGCTCTCTCCATCATCACTAGGTTTAAACCCACAGAAAGCCGCACATACGCCAAACCATGCAATCATTAACCTGCATCACACACATGCACACTGACACAGAGTAACCATACACACAAACCCACATACCTATGCCAGCTCACAAAACTGCTGTACACACGCACCGAGGCATGCGCAAACAGATACACAGGTTTATATGTAGACACATAAAAAGGCCAACACAACTGGGCATGTGACAGACACCATCAAAATACCAGCGCAGGTAGCACAACACAGAGTCATGCAGCCAACCAAACCACCGTGAGTAGTCATCGGCTCATCAACGAACACACACTCCTCACACATGTGCACACAAGCACGCACACACATACTCAGCAGTTAGGACCTGGAGATATGGAAGCTGCTAATGCCTTGGTTGAGGCCCGAGCAATCAATCACTGATAAAACACAGCAGCTTTATGGTCTTGGAACAAGGTGAGCACTGTTTACACTCACACAGACAGATAGAGAGTTTGTGAAATAGAAAGTATGGAGGCCAAGGGCCAGTCCTGCAACACCCTGATAAAATATGTCACCAGGTCACCACGAACCACCACACACAGCTAACAAGGGAACATTTTTATTCTCGTGAAGCCCTCCTTACTGCTCGTATCAGCCCTGTTGAGCAAACCTGGTAAGCTCTTACCTTTAACCTTTAGTGAGAAGCATGCAGTGGCCTCGTTACCAGAGACATTCAAAATATATCAGTGTCATATGTATATATATATATATATTTTTTAATCTAGTCAACATAGATCATAGTCAGTCTCTTTATGTTAGCTGGAGACCCTGCCTAGACTATGCTCTAAAACAAGGCCCCTTAGTCTAAGGGTATGACTCACATGCATGCCTTCAGTTTTATATAGGCAGTCAGGGCTACTGATAAAGGGTTCAAGTTTTACCATCCAGAAAAGCTCCCTCTAATGGGCCATTGAGCAAGGCTCTATATCCACTCTGCTGCAGAAAAAGTATGTTGTGATACATTCGTGACAAATCTTTATTTGTTCTTCTTCACTGACCTGAATAGACCTAAATAGGGATTGGGCCACTTCGGCATTGTGCTTCATTTTGGTGCTTTTCATCACAAGTAAGGTGTTGTTAATCCATGTTATAGTCTCTTCACTCAACAGTTTATTCATCCATCAGCCTGCTTTTCTTCTGAAGTGACATAACACAGAAAACAAAGAACTGATACTGACATCCGCAAGTGTAAATGGTAAAGACACTCATGCTTATGTAGCCTTTTCTTAGTCTAACAGAGGACTCAAAGCGATTTTTACTACAAGCTACATTTACGCATTCACACACAGATTTATACAATGCTTTATTTTATGCATCTAAGTGGGGACTATTCTGTGTTCAGTATCTTGTGCAACAACATTTTCCCTCTACTGCAGTTCTGAACACGTGAGATCATGTCTGTATTTTTTCAATCTGTGTGTAATGTGCAGGCGGTGCAGATTTCAGTAGTTGTAGCATATTGTGTTTGTTTATAGAGCGTGTTTGTGTGGCATCTCGGACTCACTTCAGACCTCACCAAGAGATCCGGTTCTGTAGTTTCTTTGGGTCATTTGGATTTTCTAGTCTTCTCAAAGCACTTAACACTAGAAGCCACATTTCAGTATTCGCACACTATCATTCAGTCCTTTAATTTTTTTGGTGCACATACAGTGCTTACACTCTCTCACACACAAACACTGATGACACATTCCCAACAGTTTTAGATGCTGACCTACTACATGGACTGAATGAGCTGGCTTTCAAAAAAAACAAGGTCCCAATTAGTGGACTATTGGATTAAAATAATTACACAAACAGTTGGATATCTTCTCTTATGTTCTATTCAATTTGCTGTCTAAAATTTGATTTTCATTCATTTTCTGCAAGTTCACTGTGAAAATAGATGCACTTAGACTAAACAGAATTTTATCTACTGTTTCCCAGTGCAGAAAACTGACAAAAGAACTGACAAAAACATCAAAGAAGTAGATGGCTTGGTTGACCCTTTTCTTTGATTTCATTTGTAAACCCGAATAGATCTATTATTAGCTATTTTCAAGACTACAGAGGGCTTTATTTTATTTCAGATAGAAAGGATGAACAGTACCTGTTTTGGAGGTGGAGTGGCTTCACCTGCACGGCATCAGCAATCACGCCTCGCCAGCCATAAAAGGGGTCCTGATTATTGGTTTGTTGTTGTTGATGCTGTGTGCGGCTGGCAGCAGGTAAGCTGCAGCCGCAGTGTGTGTGTGTGACAGCAACCGGTTAAGTGTGAAGTGTGTTAATAAAATCATGTGGAACACCATGCAAGTGTCGTGGGGTCTGCCTTGGGTCCGTCACAGAGGTCAATGATCAAATTCATCGAACATGAATTTGATCTTGTTTTGATGAACAAAACAAGTAAGACTGAACTTTTATTAGGGCGCTCTGCTCCACCAACCCCAACCCCTCACCCCTACCTCCAATCTACCACACACTCTGCAAACACATCACACACACTTTGGCCAAACTGACCCACACACAGTGACCAAAGGGACCCACCAGCACTGCAATAACAAGGTAACAAGGTGGCAGACAGACACACAGACAGAGGCATGGAGAAGATGGGTGGGAAGGAGGGTGAAACAGCTGAGGGTCCAAATTGATTCTAATCTTTTGCACAGGCACACACACACACATAGAGGGACACACAGACTTAAGTGAGAACACACACAGCCACACCCTGACCCCAACCCCAATTACAAACAGGTAATGAACAGAGTTACACACAGAAGAAATGACAGAGCTGTACGGAGACAGAGTGTCTGGCTCCCTATGTAAAGTCCACTCTGTCACTTTGTGTTTGTGTATCGCACAGTCTCTTTGCTTTATTACTCGGTTATTTATCAACAGTAATGAGCTCAAAACTTCATGGCCTCACCCAGCTTTTATCAACGCTTTTATGAGGAAAAAGACAAATATTTCCATCAGTCATCTTTATCACCTATGAGTGAGAGACGTGGCTGCTTACATGAACATTATCTTCTGCTATAAATATTCTTTTAATAATATTCTGAACAAAGAAACTTGAACATGATGGTGCCATTAATTTGACATTTCTTTCTGCTAAAGGAAACTGAGAGGCTAAAAAAATCGTTTGGTCCCAGCTTTTCATTCAAGCACTGAGTATGGCAATGGATTCCAAATATAACATGAGGAAAGCAGCCCTAATGGTACTCCAAGTGTGGCCTTGTTTTATGTTTGAGTCCATTTGAGCATCCTCTTATGTCTTGTATTCGTCTCAGATAAAGGGATAGTTTCTACAGATTCTAGCTCATACACTGTAAAACTTAGAATGTAGTTCCTGGATTTCCCTCCATTTTTTTTTCTTATTAGAACAAAAATTAAATTCAGAAAACACTAAGACCTAAATACATATA
>VVHJ01033176.1:0-12989 GCA_015107715.1 Tylochromis polylepis | reverse complement strand
AGACAGACAGCTGTGGCATTATCACTAATTCAGCTGCTTTTACATGTACTGCTCAGTGAAAGGCTGTAACGTGTTTGTTTACGACTTCTTTATAGCTCTTTTATAACTCTTCTCTCTCTTCAGGACTGCTGGGTAATGGCTGCTCCCAGGACTTACCTCTCGCTTGCCATCTGTCTTTTTCTGGGACATCAAACTGCTGCCAAAAGCGATGCTCCCTGCCAGCTCTCCACTTGGAAAAAAGGCTTCAAAACCTTCATGGAACGCCACATTCGCCCTGGAACTCCTACGACCCTTGATCATAATGAATGGTGGAGTTACATTAAGAATATCGGGGACTGTAGCAGACCCACACAGTCCTTCCTCGATCCAAGGGAACTGGAGAGGGTGAAGGCCGTGTGCTCAAAGAAGGGAGGAAAGGCATACAAGGATAACCTGTGCATCAGCAAGCAGCCTTTCACCTTTGTCACAGTGAGAAGTGTTAAGGACACCTGTGGGATCAAAAGTGTCCAAGAGGAAACCAAACACCTGATCCTGGCCTGTGAAGTGCTGGACAACGAGTGTTTGCCGATCCATTTTGAGGGAAACCCCAAGAACCTGAAGCCTGACAACAATGCCAGAGGCTGCCAGGACCCCAGGACGATAAGCCATGCTCCCAGCTTGAAAATGACATGGCTCTGGTTGTTGTTTACTTTGTTATTCCTTATTAGCTTTTTTTTAAATTGAGTAATTAAATGTTATGGATTTCTCTCTCTTTTTTTTCCATTATCTGAAGGCATTTCATTTTAGTTCACATTTCAGTCATGAAATTTGATTTGGAGTTTCTGACTTCAAAGCAGTATGAAAACAAAAATATTTTGTCAAGTTTTCAGTTATTTAAAGATGGATTTTTGTAACAAATGTTGCTACTTTTTATATGCATTTACTGCTCATGTGAGTCTATCTATGAGTTTGATTTGAATAATTTGATTGTGGACATGACAGACATGATGTGAAGGGTTTGAATAAAATGTCCAAACAAAACAGATTTAATTGGGACCTAATTTTCCTCTGGGATGATTTCCAGATGTTTCACACAGCTCTGTAACAAAAGTGTTCTCTTGAGACTGACTCTAATATTATCCAAAGATAAAATACATTATTGGTGCTAAATTATGAGCCCATGAAGAGTAAATTTAATAAAAATTCTCAAAAAGCGACTGCAGGAATTTTTCTTTAATCTTGGTCTGACACAAACTCAATGAATCTCCCAAATCCATCCACGTCTTTCCAAAGGTTTTTTTTAAATCCACCAGTAGTTAGTGATTCATGTTTACAAGAGAGGTAGATGATAACCATGTGAAGATTGTGTCGCTAGATTTGTCTTATTTTAACTGATTTACCTGCTATTAAGGCCACAAAAGCCACAGTGAAAGTGCAACAATTAGATGCCAAACCCATTTAAGCTGCACAGAAGACTCTGATAATAACTATTATTTGGATGAGCTTTGTTTGGAGCAGCTAATATGTTGATTATACATCCATAAGAAGAAGTCTCATCATACCAAAAAGATCCAGTAGTTCAGTTTCAAAATTTGAGAAATTAATATTTGCTTTGTTCTTCCTTCCAGCAAATAAACCAAATGCGTCTGTCGTCTGTCAGTGATGAAAGTATCGCTACCTCACTGTGCTGTACACTTACTGTGTACATGCTGAAAAAAACCTGTCATGCTGAAAAGCTTAACATGCACATGATCGTTCACCGAATGAAATGAGAGAGGTTTTAGGTGTGGTTAAATACAGACGTGGTGTGAGATATAAAAAAAATCAGCGCATGAGCATCTTGCAATCACAATCTTAACACAACTTTGCCACAGTGCCTTTCTGGTCTCTGCTGATTCAGATTAGCACCCTCCGCTGACTTCTTCTTACAATCGGCCTTTTAAAGGATAGCCCACCAGTTTGGCACTGCACCCCAGTTTGAAAACACAAACAAGCAAAACAGAAACTATTAAAATGAGCACAGAAGCGCTTTGTGGCTACGCCAGACTGAAAGCATTTGTGTGTGCTATGTTAGGAGCAGATCATATACTGTTGAACAACAAGCCTCAAGCAGTGATAAGAAGTGGATCCAGAGATTTGGCAAACTGACTTCTTTTTACCTCTTCAGGGTTTTTTATACTTTTGAGGATGTAGTGGTTCACACCCAGTCAGTGAAGTGACGTATCTTAGACACAGCTTAAGAATGCTTGTTAATGAAAAGGGAGAAAAGTGTCACAGAAATTTAAAATATGTTGATTTTACACAGAAATTGGTCGATTTTATTTGTGAGGCTTTAAATTGGCTTTGCAAAGGGGTCAAACAACAACACAGAGTGCAGTTCAATACCAGTCATTGCATGGCATTTGACAAAAAGAGAACAAGAAGAACAACAAGCACATAGACACGTTATTTACAAGTTCACAGGTCACAGAACACAGTCAGAAGATTCAGTGCAAAAGATAACTAGTAGAAATTGTTACAGTTCACTGGCACTGCTATTTTTTGCTAATGTGTTTGTGCATTTGGTTATGAGCTCTGCAATTTGAGTTCTTGGTGTTGCCCTCTGATGACAAAGTAGGGCTGTGGCTTTTTAAGTGGCCTTCTCTTTAGCTCTGCCCTTCCTTGGTCTCTCTCATCTCGTCACGTCTGTGAACTGGACCTCTGTTCTTTTCGGTTGCATGGTCTCTTTTTTTGTTGTTAATAAGTGATGTTCATCAGGCAGGCAGTATCTGTCAATCTTGTGTTAGGGCCTTATGAGCCAGCTGTAACAAGTCGTTTACATGTTGTATTAAAAGATTACAGGGAAACAAAACGAGACACTATGGAGCCTTCCATTCAGCCAGGTCAGCTTGGCACAGAGAAGAGCAGAATCTTAAAAGTTTCCATTACAAAGCAGGCACTGCTGCATTTTTGAATGAATGAATGAATGAATGAACAGCCTTTATTGTCATTGCAGTTGCCTGCAACAAAATTGAACCTCTTCCGACCATACATACATTTCACAAACATCACATTGGGGAGACAGGTCAGAACAGGTGATTGCAGAAAGAAAATTATGAAATGTACAACACAATGGGAAAGTAGAGGAGAGAAAAAAAGGAGAACACTGCTCAAACTGTTCTCCTGGGGGGAGGGGGGGGGAGGGGAGGGGAGGATGGGGAGAGGAGGCGAGGGGAACAGTGTGAGAGAAGAATCCAAAAAAACCACGCCTCAGCACAAGGAAAGCACATATTTACACATCTTATACCATATAGCACATCACTTGCAATGGGGGAAGGGGAGGGGGTGTATGGAGTCTTTCAATGTAGACGAGGTCTCCGGGCCTGCAGTCATATCAGGCGCTGTCCACAGATAAGCCAGACTTCATCGAGTGGAAATAAGCGGTGGAGGCGTTTGGAAAGGGGTGAGGGAGGTGAGTGTGTGTCTGTGTCAGTGTACATGTGTGTGTACATGTGTACGTATCCTGTGTACAACATGAGGGAGAGTGACCTTCCACACGATATGCGAAAGTTCAACAGTCCTCCTGCTGACGCAGGTGTCCATGAGGGTAGGGACGAAGAGCCAAAACAGTCTTGTTATCAGGGAGAGTTGTTTGTTTTGTTCCTGTCAGCTTCGACCTTGGGTCAACAGCTGGCGCCGATGGTGGGAGCCGCTTGAATGAAAGAAAATGGTGACTGAATTTAGTGCGAACAGACTGTGTATCAATTTGACAGCCGTTCTAAACATCCGTCACTGGTCGCCAGGTCTCCATATCCCTTCGAAGACCCGTGAGCTTCTCCAAGATACTGTCCATAACATTTTTACTGCACTTATATTGATATGGGTGTTTGCAAGAGAAAGATTTAGAGAAGAACAGATGTTAAAAGAATACAGATACATAAAGTCCTTGAATCACTAATACAGAAAGCAGACAGTTTCCTTTTCTTCATTCTTAGTTGACTTGTTATCCACCCTCATATCAAACCTTGTGTATTTAATTTAAGATGAACTTTTTGCAGCTCTGTCATTAAACATATTTACAATAGGTGGTCCAAAATGATGCAATATACAGCAACACAAATATTAAATATTGCAAGCATGTATCTCCACACTAAACTAAACTATGCAGAAAAAACATGAACTAGAAACTTGCTGAAATAAGGTACTTTGTGAAGCATGAGTCATTGTTGCTGTTGAGAGGTCACCATTTTCCTGAGTTTGCACTAGAATTTCCCCAAACTCCTCAGTTAGCAACAAATGCTGTGCCCACGTGTGGACCATATTTACAGTTTTCCACTGAGCCACATTAGCTGTTCACTGACAGTGTTAGCTCAGGCTGAGTGAAGGTTGAGTAGGCTGAAACCCTGCCTCAAGTCAACCACAGACCCAGTGTCTGTGTCAGGTATATCGTGGCACATGGCCCACATAAAATTTGCCACAATTCAACTCAAATCTCTCTATTGGCTTTGTGGTGATTGGAGCCAACCTTTTATTCTTCACATTTTGCACTTTGTGGTGTTAAATTAACATTAACCGTTTAAGAGCTAACTTGCAACTTTGACACAGCCTTCTTAAGAAGCTCTGAAACAAATGAAGGTCTGGGTGAACTGCTGCCACTTTGTATCACAGTAAAACTGGTTCTCAGAGAGACAGAAACAGAAACAAAATTATCAGGATGACTTGTGAGTGTTGGGACTCCACCTGTCCCTGCAGGCGTATGAGCAGGCCTGCAGTCACGCAAAGCTGAGAGCACTAAACTCCTGTAAACACTAATAACAATAGTTTGATTAGTTACAGTAGGCTGCACATGCCCAGACATCTTCCACATGTGGCGCCAAAAGGTTATAAAGAGTTTGAAGACTTAGACACAGCACCGTCAGTTTGCCACCACCAGATGGCAGGAGAGTTGCTCATTAGGCTACTCCCAGGACGCGAGCAAAGCCTGAGCATAACGCACTACAAACTGCCTTTAGGCCTAAATTGATTTAAACATGTAAAATTTCCCGTCATCTTTTATTCTAAAAGAGAAAGTTTTTTAGAGTCTTTTTAGGAACCTACGTACAGCTACACCCTGTGAGATTTCAGCGGTCATATAGTTTATTGCAAGCCACACCATATGGGCCTAATAAACTTGATTAGAATATAGAGTTTGATTGTAAACTGCAGAATGACAATACCTAAAGACTCATCTGCAACTCTGCTAGGTTTTTCCCATGCTATGTCTAATTTGTCATGGTCATTATAACAGCTGGCACATGACACATCATACAAACAAATCTTCCAACATACATGCATTTTATTCTTTGCTAGAATTTAGTTTTGGTTCATTTTAGTTTGCTATTGGTGAGACTAGATCGTTGCAACAGTCTCTGTGAGATGATCGTCCTAAATTTCCACTATTTGTTTGCAAATTAGTCTTGAAGAGTTTTTAAAGTGCAACAACCTTTTTGGATCAAAGAATCCCACAAATATAAGTAATATAAGTAATATAATACTTTGGGACAGTACCAATCAGATTGTGAATAAACAGCTTTTATTTTCTTTCTTTATTTGTTTTGTACATTACAGTAGAATTTCCCCTCTTGTTTTGGGTCTCTGTGCAAAAAAATGGGGCTCTAACCTGGAGACCCTTTTAAAGGAGCTACATAGAATAAAATTTTACTCATATAGCACCTTTCAGGATAAAAATTACAATGTGAATCACAACAAGATACTAAAATCATACAGGCAAAAAGTTTCTGAAAAACAAGGTGAAAAAGATGAGTGTTTAGCTGCTGATTAAACCACTGAGTCCACAGATCTCAGGCTCAGTGGGGGAGAGGTCCAGAATCTGGGGACCACTGCAAAAGCTCCATCTCCTTTAGTTCTCAGCCTTGTATGCTGCACAGCAAGCAGGCCCTGAACAAATGACCCCAGGGCCCTGCTGGGTTCCTATCCTATACAATAAAGGCTAAAATAAAGCCCCCAAACTATTTTTTAAAAAGGGTTCCTGAGAGAAGATCTAGGAAAAGTGGCAAGGAGACCTGGTGTTTCCATTACCTTAGGGATAAATCTGTTGGAGGACACAAACAAGGACTTCCATTTGTCTCTTCTCATTATTAAGCTGGAGAAAACTCTCAGCCACCCATCTTTTAATAGAGTCCATTATGAACTATGCAGGATTTGTAACTTTAAAACATCTTGGGGCTTAAAAGAGGTATATAACTGAACGTCATCTGCATAGCAGTGCTATTAAAAGCCCTTTAAAGTGCTTAAAATGAGCTGAAGAGGGAGTGGATATACGAGAAAACGTAAAATGCTCAAAACAGAACCTTGTGCCACACAGCAGGCAAGAGAAGTGGAAGAGGATGTTAATTTATAAGCCACAGAACTATTCCAACACAGAACCCAATACACTCACCCAGTATGTCAGCTTATTGAACTAAAATGACGGTCACTTATAGTATAAAAGGTGGAGGTCAGGTCCTACGTCAGCAGAAACTTTGTGGCGCTGAGCCATTTACAGTAAAACGTGATGAAACACGCTGAACATTTAGCACCTCCAGCGCGTAAGCAGGAGACCTGAAATAGCGAAATAAGCAGGGTGGAGGTGTTATTATCAAGAGAAAATATGTGTTGCATATTTTAAAAAGTTATGGAGTTCTCATGGAGCTTATTTTGTGTACATCTCTTGTACAAAGCCACACTACACTGATATGAATGGAGGTGGAAATGAAACTGATTTGCAGCAAAGTTATTCAAAAAGAAAAGAAGTGATGACATGCTTGGAATTTGACAAGAAATGATAATTGTTCACTTGGTTTTTATTGTACAGCAAAGCTTAAAGTATCAGCTGGGAGTGCTTAGAGATGACTCCCATCTCAAAGCACTGCAGCCTTTACCTTGTAAAATTTCATCACGCCTTTCCATTTCGTGTATAGCTATCTCCTGTAGCTTTCTTCCCCATCATGTTTTTGCAAAGGCAGGTGAATAACAGCTTTTTTAAGTTCATATTGAACATTTATTTTCTCACAGGTCTTTGGCAAAGTCATAGGATCAGTGAAGAAATCACAGAGCTCAATGCCATTTTCCAGTTTTCTGCCTCAGACTCAGCAGACTGATATGCAGATCTACTGCTATTCAAGCCAAATGAGAAAACAATAAAACATAAATCTGACACCGTGTCAGGTAATTGTAGAGTCTTTGGGGACACACTGTGGTCACATACAGTAACAGTGACCAGAGGGTGACCTGCGCCAAGTATTTAACTATAGCAATTCTTCATCTATGACATCATCACATGTACACATACTGTACAGTCGTGCATACATCCATATGTGCACAAATGCATGGACAAACTTAAACAGATAAGAAAATTGCCTTCTGTACACACTATTGACACACAATCGTGGCTGAGGAAAAAGTAAAAGTGGACAACAATCGTTGACTCGGGTCAGAGAGGAAAGGCAGCAGGAGAATAAAAGAATGAGTGCGGAGTGAGAGGCAGAGCGAGGGTGGAGGGGCAGAGTCGTAGGATGCAAGAAGAAGGAGGGGTGATACGATAAAACCAGAACTGCACTTTTATTGAACTTTTTGGGGGTTTTCAGGAAAACAAAACACGTAAAATAAGGTGAAAAGCAATAAAAGTATGGGAACCAGCTCTTGTTTGTCTTCTCAGCTTTCCATTTTTCTCCAGTCCACATCTGCTAACTGTATTTCACAAAACCTTTTTCATGAACACCTCTGCCTCCCTCAGTCTCTTTCTTTGCCTATCTGACCTCACTGTTCTCCTCTTTTCTTCTTCATCCTTCTCATCTGCTGTCTTCTGTTGGCTGCAAAGCAATTCAGCATCACTCAAGGCATGCAGCAGGGCGTTACATGTGCAGTTGTCACCTCAGAGAAAGTGCAGGTGACAGTGTAACCAGCAAACACACGGAAAACTTTAAGCATTGAACACACAAGGAGAACCAAACAAAGACAAGCTTGACAGAATATACTTCTCCAGTTTCTTTTCATTCAGTGTTCACAGTCACAGCCATCTCCTCCCCTTCCTAATCAACCTCTCCCTGCTCTTGATCTCCTGCTGTCCAGACTGGCTCATAACAAATGTGATAATTAGAACCACAAAGATGAGGGAGGAGGGAAGAAGAGAAGAGGGGGCTTTAGGAGCGGGGCCTAAGCAGGGAGGAGCTCTGAAGGACAATAGGAATAGAGTGTGAGTAATACAGGGGTCTGGCTGCAACTGCACAGGCATCTAGAGGTTCAGTCTCATGTATGCAACACACACAAACACACACACAGTGTCCATTAATGATACTTTAAATGCAAAACACTCTGCATAATGATGTGGTGTGTGTGTGTGGGGGTAAGGAATAATCCATGTCTGATGATTTCCATTACCAATAAAAATAATAAGGAAGGAGTAACAGTTATGGGGGAAAACACACACACACACTTGTTTTCATATTTTAGTGAGGACATATAATTGACATAACGCTTTCCCTAGCTGCTAACCCTACCCATCAAAAATGAATCCCTAACCCTGACCCTTAAATCGTAAACATAACCATGACCTAATTGTAACCCTGACACAAAAATCACATTTTGAGTCTCAAAAATGCCTTCAAACTCGTGGGGACGGGAATTTTGTCTGTTGGTCCCCACAAGTATAGTAGCATTCCAATTTTTGGTCCTCAAAAAGATATCTAAACATGGTACACACACACACACGCACGCTCTTAACTTTTCTAATTTCTTATCTTTTCCTCTGCTCTTTGGTTTGAACTCTCTGCCTCTCACTTCTATGTACACAGTTAAATACCGCCATCTCTAATCAGGCCCATATGGTTTGCTGGGTCAGCATGCCAGCAGCCAGCAGTGCTGCACACACTTTTGGCTGCAAACATGTGTATCACCGTGGCTGTCTGCAACTGTTGTGAAAGTCACACAGAACAATGTTTTAACACTGTGACCCCCTTAAACTTATTTATGTCTCGGCATGTAATTTTTAAAAGCCAGAAGAGGTTCAGCTGTCATGTATTTCATGCTAAAAGTGAAAAGATTACAGAAAAAGACACGGTTTTGTGTCACGAAAATATTTTGTGTTCTTTGCTGTTCCATTAGTCATCTAAAAGCTGCCCGATTCATCTCATGACTCTTTGGGGAGGTCCCAAGCCCACATGGACCCAGTGTTAAATCATAAAAGAAAGATACGGTAATTTGGGGAATGTTAGCCTGCATGCATGTGCACTTCTTGCCCAGTGGCTTCCTGTGAGGGTAAAGGCCAGCAATAATGACTTCCAGGAGCTGGCAGTTTGGAGGGCCTGGGTCAAGTTCACATCTGGGATTACTGAGTGAGAATTTTTACTGGAGGTCATCGGCATGATAAAGTGGAGAATGCCACTGAAGTGTAGCTTTAACCCAACTGTCAGGGACCAAGCAGTAAGGCATAGAGGACACAGGTATTTAATTCAAAAAACAGGGTTTTATTAACCCAATAACATGAAAGATAATTAACAAAGCCAAAAACTTAAACAGCCAGACCAATAAAAGAGGTCAACTCAATAAACTAAACTCAAAATAAAAACTACCAAAACCTCAAACAAACATAAGACAAATTGACCTGCTGAAAGGAGGGAACTTAAATACTGGCTTAGCTAAACCATATGACACACAAGGGGGAAAACAAAATGGCTGCCATATACCCAACCAACACAAAACAATTACACAAACTCCAAACACCCCCCAGGCAATGAAGCATATGGTTCAGTCCAATCAGGCTGTCAGCAGTACTTCATCCCTTTGCCACGCCCTTTGCCACACCCTTTGCCAACCAGGAAGGAGAAGCCAAACCCCCAGGTAACTCAAACAAAGAAAGATGTATTAATATAACATAAAACAGAACTTTGACCTTGCAGTGTTGATATGTGTGCACTCCATATAAACATTGTAAGGTTTGCTGGAAAAAAATTAATTTAATAAAGAAACAATATGTTTGATAATAAGTAAAATATATTTAAAGTATTGACTGCAAAGTAAACTAAAGTGAAGCAACTAATGGTGAGGTGCGGCGCTTACCATGTGTGGCTTGCCATCACACCAACTGATCGCTTTCACAAGCACAAGCTCCAACTTGTGACTGTATATGCATGTTGCTATTTTTTTAAATGCTTATTGCAACACAAATATGATAAGACATCTGAAATTGGACACCCAAATTTTAGGCATACTTTAGATACAATTTGCATTAAATCTAATATGGTGTGAGGGTTTTTTTTCTCCTTTTTTCATGACCAGATGAGGAAACTTTGGAACAGTAAATAGTCTGTAGATTGTAGCTTTCACAGATATGGTTCAAATCTGTGTCATTTGAATGAGGAGAGGAAATAGGAAACAATACGCAGCATAAGAGGAAGTGAGTGTGGAGATATGGTGCAGGTCACCCAAGGGAGAGTATTGATACAAGGCTCAGTCTGTTTTAAATGTAACACAGAGAAGGAAATACAGCTGGAAATTCTCTGCTGCCAGTGACACAACTGTAAAGATTTCAGGGTATAGATTGTTTAACCAAATGATTTCATTAAATAACTGTTTCATGGTATCGCCAAAGATGTCAGTGTCATAATCAGCCCAGTTTTATTCTAATTTAACCAGTGCGTAAAAGATTCAGATTGATTGTGCTTACTTCTGGTCACAGAAATGAACAAACCTTCCTTACTAGCATTTGGCAAAGTGTAGCAGTGTCCACATAACCAATTATTTAGCATCCTCATTCCTCTCTGTGTGATCCAGTTTCCAGCCATTCAAGTATTAAACTAAACCTATCATTACCGTTGAAAAAGCATCTCTAAATGTTTCCCTTTCTATTAGTTCAAAGAAGTACAAGTACATTCTGAAAAGGTTCACGTTTAAAGAATGATTCATTTAGAAAACAGGTTATTACTTATTATTATATTATCATGATTATTAACAACCTTGGATGTCGTAAAAAGTAAGCAGAATTTCTCGAATACATGAGTTTTCCTGCATTCTTGCAGTCTGTTGTCATGGCAAAGAAACACTAGTGTCATAAATCAAAGAAATTCTTTGGCACGGCCCTTTAGCTTAACTGGTTTACTCTGGTGTAGCATGGTTAATGTCCTGATCAGTAAGAAGGTTGCAGATGGGCCATGTCTCAAATGTGTCTGCAGCACAAGAGACAGCTAAAAATCCAGTGATGCATCTGTTCTATGTCTCTGCAGTTTTTACTTTGCAGAGACACAAGACACACAGTCAAGGGGACAAACTGGACCCTTAGTGGCTTGGAAGCAGCATGTGTGTCATCCCTGCTGCTTCTGCTTTTGATTTGATGACAACACTGGCTTATCATCAGCTTTTACTGATGTCATTTAGTCACATTAGTTCTGTTTGAAAAATCTGATTGTGCATAAGCTGGAAATAGTAAATATTTTCATTGTTAGAACTATGAAAATTAATTGTATGATTATTTCTAAAACAGAACCCCAAATTTTTATCAGCGTCCTACTCTTCTTCTGTGGTATTGTTGTTGCTTTATGCTATTGTTTCTATTTCATCTTGATGCATGCTCAATCATCCAGGTAAGTAAATCCCAAAAAGTTGATTCTGTTCATATGGACGTAGCGTTTTCAGTGGGAGAAAGTAGCGTTTTCTCCCACTGAAAACGCTACGTCCAGATGAACAGAATCAACTTTTTGGGATATTGTTTCTATTAATGTTGAATGTTTGTGGCCATGCTGATAAGAGCCAAAAATGACTGTAAACGGGACACAAGAGCCTGTGTTTAGATTGCACATGGTGCAGCCTGCCTGCCTGTCAGTCTCTGTGATGGCAGTTGGTGATATCAGTTACCAATAATAACCTTGGTATGAGAAAGAACACAGAAAGATGAAGATGACAGAACAAAAGAAGTAAACAGTATATGTGAGGATAATAGCTGGGACATAAGGAAATAGCTGAGATAAAGTTGGCACAGGAGCAGGAAAATAATACTTCTTACACCTCCAAAGACAGATCTTAATCTGTCGCCTTCATTCATCCACTGTTTCTTAACCTCGCCATCTCTGTTGGCTTTAGATCTCCTTACTCTCTCTTTGCTGACTCACTCTCCCTATCCTTCTCCCCACAACAAAGAGATAAAAAATGACCTGCACTTCAGTCTCAAACTTTCTCACTAACTAGCCCCCCTCCTTTTTTCTTCTCCTTTCCATCCTCTCCCCTTCTGTTTTTGCCTCTTCCCTCTCTTCAACATGCTTGAGGAATGTGTCAAAGCAGAACAAAAGAACAAAAGCTTGACAGGAGGTGGAGGAGGAGAAGGTTGAAAAGGAGAAGAAAGGGGGGAGAAAGTAGCATGAGGTAAAGGAGAGGCAGAAAGGAAAAGAGGAATGGAGGGAAGGAATGAGGGGCGAGAGAGGTTGAGAGGAGCAGGGCACGGTTGAGTGGATCTGAATGTTGAGCTTTGCTTTGTCATCACGTGCTGACATGCAGCATCACACACATTTCAGAGCTCTTTATCAAACACCCCCATCTGAACAGCACACACACACAACATGGGTGAGGCTATCGTCCTATACTGCATGGCTGCCTGTTTCATTCAGTGGCCTTTGATGCATTTCTTGGTATGTCATGCTAAAGTGGTATGGCCTGTGATGATGCTGAAAATGAATTTCTCCATGGTAGCCAGCTCTGTTTTGTAACCTTTGTGGTTGAATCAGCCACCTTTAAACTGGGGGCATGATCATGTCCTCTTTTCTAAAGCACAGACCACCACAGATGCTACACTTTAATATAGAGATTCCCATGCAGATTTGGATCTCAGTAATAAATGGCACTTTTTACTTCACTATCAGGTGTTTTGCTTTAATAACACAAGAGAAAACTGTTAAAGAGTTAAAAAAAAATAGGCAAGTCAGCTTACAAAAAACATGAATGACAAAGAAGAAGAAAAAGAGAAGACTGGAGTGCAAATTACACCTCTAATATGGCTGTCTTGTGAG
>VVHJ01033175.1:4356-15251 GCA_015107715.1 Tylochromis polylepis | reverse complement strand
CCTCTGCAGCTCTCTGTGGAAGGCAGGCGATCAGCTTCTGACTTTTAGACTGAAAGTGCCTCTGACTGTTCTTCACTCTCTCACAGAAACATGTAAAGCAATAATGACACGAAATGAAAAACATCCCATTAATGAACATCTTCATGACCTCAGTCCTTTCTGATGGTGCACTGCTATGAATTATGGGATGGAATTACCTCCTTTCCTCTCATAGAGGATACTCTGATTCCAATGAAGGAAGCAGTAAAGGAAGCACCAAAGCCCTCTGTGTTTCAGACAGCTCTGATCACGGCTGCAGAGACTTCGCTCAGTCAGAAACCGTCCTGAGGACAAAACAAGCTCAGGATTTCTTTGCTTCTGGGTCTCTGCAGCTCTCAGAAGCTCTTGATGGTTCCTGGCCAGCTGGTGGCAACACCCAATCAGCAGCAGGAGGAGGAGGAGGAGGAGGAGGAGGAGGTGTCTGGCCCAGTGGTGGAAACAACCAACCAGGAGGAGGTGGTCTCTGGCCAGGACAGCCCAATGCACCCGCGTGGCCAGGTAAGAGGTTTGATTCCATCTTTCAAAATCTTCTGACAGTGAGTTTTCATTAAAGGACAAAATAAATGAAAAGTGATGGTTTTATAGTCTTCATGCATCCGAATATTCCAGATCAACCCAAAACACAACCCCAACCCTCTGCTGTAGAGAAATTAGACTTTTACTGACCTCTGACAGTCACATCTCTGAAAGTTCAACCACCAGACTTCAGTCTTCACGAGGCCTTCATTAATAAAGCAGGCTCACCTCTTTACATCCACCAGGTCACCTTCTACCTGTCTAAGGTTAGGGTGGAGGTAGCTGCTGTGGCACCTTTCAAACAAAGTCTCCCACAGTTATATTGCTGCTGCCATCTGCAGCTTCCATCTGGGTTTATGTTTGGATACCGAGCCCAACCTGTGGTGCCCAGGTGGATGTTCACAGGTGAAATAAACAGGTGAATGACTTTTACCTCCACTGAAACCTCAGGTCAGCCCACCCAGCCCACCTGGCCTGGAGGTTCCGCTGGTCCAGCCTGGCCTGGAGGTCAGCCCGCTAACCCTACCTGGCCCCAAGGCCCCAGCCAGCCCAGCGGCCCTTGGGGTTCGGGTCCAGGCCCTTCACCTGGACCTGGACCTGGACCCGGACCCACTCCTCCTGTTGCACCCCAGCAGAATCTGGTGAGCCAAACAGAGACCGAAACAGAGGACAGACAGGAGGACAGATGTAGTAAACAGCTGTTTTCTTGTTGACAGACGGTTCCCTTCAAACAGACTCTGCCCGAAGGAGTGTACGACAAACTGCTGATCACCATCGCTGGAACTATCAAACCCAACCCTGACAAGTCAGTACGAACACTCTGACATCACGTAATGACGAGAGAGCAGAGATCAGACTAGAGAAGAGAACGGGTTGGCGTAGAGCAGAGTAAACAGGAAGTGGAAACACAAAGCATTATTCTGAGAGTCAGTCAACGCCTTAAATCGAGTCCAGAGACACAGATGAGTAACACTCATGAAACCGGCGCAGCAGGAGAAGACAGTGAGCTATTATCCTGTAGAAACCCACAAATACTCGCCCTCACACTCATGTCGCCTCACTACAGACTTCAGGTGTAATCACACAAAACCTTCATGTTTGCTGTGAACACATGATTAAAAAAAACAACGAGAGATACGAAGACGAGTTTTCTGAATAACAGCTAGTATCTCCTTCGCCTGAATAAGGATGAGCGAGGTCAGACATCAGTGAGCTACACTTTCATTTGTTTGCATTTTTGCGTTCACTCATTTCAGTGAAGCAAACTCAGACTGAAGAGCTCCATCATATTAGCAGCACATTTACACCACCCGAAAAAAGGAACAATAATAATAAGATTGTGATGGGGGAGAAGCTCTAATAGAGTGTGTAATTCACTGAGGTCTGTGATTTATCAGGATCACAGTGGACCTGGCCACAGATCGCGACGTCGCCTTCCACTTCAACCCTCGCTTCAATGAAGGCGGCAAGCGGGTGATCGTCAGAAACAGCTGCATCGGTGAAAAGTGGGGCAAAGAGGAGAGGGAGCTGCAGCACTTCCCGTTTGTGCCGGGTCAGAACTTCGAGGTCAGACAGCTCCAAAGAAATCCTCAGTTTAACTTCTGTGAGGTGGAGATGAAGCCGACAACAGTCTGTCATGTTTCTCTTCCAGATCAAGATCCTGTGCACCAACACGGAGTTCAAGGTGGCCGTTAACAACTCTCACATGCTCGACTTCAAGCATCGTATCACCAACCTGAGAGACATCAAGAGACTCAACATCTACTGCGACCTCATGCTGTCCAGGGTCAACATGGAGACCGTGCGCTGAGACGGGTCACTGACCCAGGAGAGATCAGATCCAGAGGAAATTATCAGTAAATATTTGAAGGCAATCGTCAGTAGATATACTTGCGTTCTTCCACATGTTTCTGTTCAGGTGTCTAACAAATAAAGACTTCATCTTCTGGGTTTTGTGCTTATTTCTGTGTCCTGCCGGGATGCCTTCAAAATGATGAGCCTAGTTAAACCACAGCAGAAACAAAGAGTAGTTTTAAAACAGCTGGGGGATCATCTGCAGAGGGATGTTAATTCGTAGAGTTTCAGTCAGAAATAGCATGAATGAAAGTTACCAAAGACCGTCAGTGCAGAGGTGTCAGTGCAGCGTTTACTGCCGCTAATCACGATATTTAACAACAGAGCGTTGGTGTTCCAGGAAATGCACTGCAGTGGCTGAATCATCCAGTTTATACGGAAGAGGATTAGGGCCACTGGAAAAAAATGTGGGGACATATTTTTTATTTCTCAGAATTCTGAGAACAAAGTCTGAATTCTGACACTTCTTTGTTTTTCCAGTGGCCCTAATCCTCTTCTGTAAGTTTGTTCATGTAAACAAGGAACCTTTCCACAGGGTTATGTGCTGGGAACAACACTTTTCATCATGCTACATGCTTATCTGAGGAAGTTATTAGAAAACACTGCATATTTTTCAGTGCTATGCAGATGATACCCAGTTTAATTTATCACGACAGAAACTTTCAATTAACAAAGCCTGCAGTTCCTCTAATGTCCAGCAGGGGCTCCAGCAGTGAGTCGTCCCTACAGATTGCACATGTTCACAGCCTAATATAAGAAACTGGTTTGGTCTCTATAGAGAATTTCCCCCTTCATAACAACTATAGGGGGAAGAATGCTTTTAGAAAGACTTCTGTAACTCCATCGTGGCTTCAGAGGTTGGCAGCTTAGTTAGAAGAAAAGGTTTTGGATTCACATTTAAATAAATTCATTTTGCTTGCATCCATCCATTTTCTTCAGTTTATCCAATTCCGGGGGGCCTGGAGCCCATCCTAGTTACCATAAGGTGAGAAGCGGTGTCCGCCGTGGGTAATCAATCACATTCACACCTACCAGCACTGCAGAATCACCAGTTAATCTAACTGACTGCATGGACAGAAGCTATGCAGACACGTGGGAAAACATGCAAACTCCACACAGAAAGTAATCTATTATTATTCGGACACATGACGGATTATTAGAGCTACATTCAGAAAAAAGTGTGTCCCTAGTACTCCTACATACATTAGAAAAAAAAATAGATTTACTTTAAAGTTAGTGGGTCAGCACAGCCAGGTTAGAAAAACAAATAGGCTACTTAAGTAAAGTACAGCTACCTGAAAATTGTACTTAAGTACAGTAACGAAGCAAGTGTACTTCGTACTTCTGGTCATTTGTGTTATTTCAGGTTCACTCCATTGTCATTGAGTCAGTCCAAACACGTGAAGGTTAAAACATACGAGGTGCTTAGCACAGACCCAGAGCCCTGCCCCAATTCAAACCCGGGACCTTCTTGCCGCCGTGCCGTTAAGCCACGGCCGTCCATACCGCTTAAGGATGTCACTGAAACCGAACCACGTCTGCTACGTCATGACGCACAGCCGCAGGTTGACGTGCGCGTGCTCGGTCGTGAGCTGTACTGTGTAGTTAGGTCAGGAGCGCGCACCTCCGTGCTGCGTTTCAGCGTTAAACATTTTAAAAGTGGGTTCACAGACCGGCGAAGCGAAGGCAACGACAGCAGCGGGGCAACGGACCGTCAGCACACTCCGGGCCGGAGGACTCGACCGTTTGCGGTCGCTGCCAGCGGAGCTCCACAGCGGACGGGCTCAGCTTCCTCCATCAGGTCAGTGCGACCCGCGGCCTCTTCTCTGCGAGAGTCCGCGGCTCAGGGCCGCTGCTGGGTGTCGGTGTGCGGCGGGAACGGTCCGACCCCCCACTCGCTATGTCTCCTCGAGCTTCTCCCGTGTCCTCTGGGGTGTCGACGTGCTGCTCCCCGCTAGTTAGCTGCAGAGGCTAGCTAGTTAGCCAGGTGTTTAATGGGAGCGAGCGGCTGCAGCTAGTAGCATGCTAACTAGCGCTGCGGCAGCGAAGTTTGTTTCCGTGTGGCTCGGTTGTTTGTTTGTAAACAGTGCGCGGGACACTTGATTTACCGAGTGTCCCGGTGATGGCGGCGGGTGTGGCGGAGCTCCGAGTCGCTCCTAGCCGGGTTACCGATGAATGTTCGCCGTTAGCAGGGTGGAGGCCCCGGAGGGTGGGAAGTTTACAGGCTGTTAGCTGCTAGCTGTTAGCCTCGAAGTGCAGACTCAGCAGCCGGTGGTCGGTTTGGCCCGGGTCTGTCCCGGTCTGCCCGGCTGGATGTGGCTCTGTCAGGGGCAGCTCACAGGGTCTAATGTCCTCATGATGATTATAAAATCACTTTAGAAACACACAAACTCCATCACACCCAGAGATCAGAGCCCACAAACACTCGGGTATCTGTGTGTGTGTGTGTGTGTGTGGACTCGATCAGCTGGCGTCTCTGCCTTCAGCCCGTGGAGACCACAGCATGTGAGTGAGCGCCGTCTTATCTGTGAGCTCTCACTGAAACACAGTTGTTGTGATTCTTGCGCCTCTCCAGGAGCTTCGGGGTCTTCACAGAACTTTGAGCCTCTCGTGGAGAAACCTTCAGGACCTTGTTCCTCAGCAGGACTCGGGCTCTGTCCTCTGCTTGTGTTATGCCTGACCACTCATAACCCGTTAATGTTGTGCTTTCCTGGCTGTAAACAGACTTTAGTCTCAGGGGTGAACGCGGCGGCCTGAAACGCAGATTTGACCTCTCTGATTCGTACAGGACGTTTGAGCCTCCTAATCAGTGACTCAGCACTGAAGATGCTAATGATTAATCACTGATTTAAAGAAGCTTTTAATTTGAAGGTTCAGGAGCCTGCAGAGTTGCAGATCTGCAGTATTAAACCGTGTATGTTCTTTATTTGGGTTTAATCGCCTTTTTTAGAGATGTCGTACAGATTATTATTATTATTATTATTATTATTATTATTATTATTATTATTACAAAAGTAAATAAGGTAATGTGTCTGAGCTCTCCTGCTCACCCTGAACTAAACGGGCGTCTGACTGGCTGGGACACAGTTAAGATGCCGCTCCTGCTGCACGTCTTGGAGATGAAATCGTAGGCAGATGTTGGTGTTTCTGTGGTTGGAAGCAGCTTTCTCCTCATCGCTTCATGAAAGACGAAATCTTTATCACGCTCCTCAGCAGTTTAACTTCACCCGTGTCAGATCAGACCTGACGGTCTCAGACGGCTGGTTCGAGTCTTAAACATGGCAGGGCCTCGGTGTTAGCATTGTTAGTGAGAGTACAAACGGGCTCATATCAACATGTACAGCTACATGTATAAAAAAACTTTACTATCATCAGAAAACCTGGAAAAAAAATCCCAAAACAATCAATCTGCTGTTAACACAGGACTTTTGATCATTTTTAACAACAAAAATCATTAAGAGGATTATCTATGATAAAAATATTTTTCAGCTCACTGTGACAAAGATTTTTGAATGTATTAAAATGTTTTAATTCAAAAATAGAAGTTTATTTTTGATAGGAAAAAAGTTTTTTAATTAAAAATCAAATTATGTTTGCACTCGACTTCCAACGTGTGAAACGTTCAGCAAATCAAAGAAGACCGAAAATACTGTGGAGTGGAAAAAGATGAAAAAATGAGGCTGCAGTCTGTTTATGTACAGGACACCTGCAGGCGGTGTGTGGACCTGCCGTCCTGTCATACCTGTGCAGGTGAGCAGGTCCATGCCATGCAGGTTTCTCCTGAACTCTTCCTGTTGTGGGAGCAGGAAGCACCTGCAGAGCGTCTGAGCTGAAACGAGGAATTAATCAGCTGTTCTGGTTCTGAGTTATTTGAAGCTGTGAGGGGAAACGGCTGCTCACTAAACTCTCAGCTTTTATTTTGAAATATTTACAGTTTCCTGCTTCATAGCCTCAGCAGCACACACACCAGTACGTACACTTTTTGTGTGTGTGTGCTGAACACACTGTGACCGGCTCCTTATATAGACAGAGAGGACAGAGCTGCCGGCTGATTGGCTGTCAGGTATCAGGAGCTGGTGTCTCGCTATAGAAGCGAGCTGCAGGTTACTCTGATGTACGCTGTGAGCTCGCTGCTGCTCCATGTGTCGTAAACTGACTTCTGGCCCTGCTGGTTCACTCCCAGTCCTCCCAGTCCGAGTCTGCATGTCTGATCCAGCTGTTGTAGAACATGCTTTCATTTTATTTTAAAGAGAAGAGCTGCTCACGGTGTGAGGGTTGTACACCTGGGAGGTGGCCTCAGGTGTGTGTGTGTGCATTAATTTTGGGGTGTGTGTTTTGTTTTTGTTTTTTTCCTGCAGGGTGCGTGTGTGCGTTCACATCCTGACTGCTGTGGAGACATTAGCACAGGAGAAACGGCGCCTGGTTCAGCTTCCTGTGTGGGTGGAGTCAAGGCGAACGTCTGAGAAATGTGAAGCTGAAGGATCAGTGGAGCTGTCATTCAAACCAGTACCACACCCCCCAGTACCACCACTGGCCAATCAGCACACAGAGTGGAGGTAAACACAGTTAGCATTGTGTCAAAGTTATGCAGAGAAACGCATAAATACAACTCCCAGGATGCTGTTCAGCGACAGATCAGAGCTTCAGGTTCTGATTCCGGATCAGTTTGTGTTCACGTCACCAAAGTCCTCCTTGGCAGCCATCTTGAAACACCACTGGGCGGCTATTTTGAATCTAAATACCTTTAAAGCGCTCACCGGGACACGAATACCTCACAAACGCTGCTGCTAACACAGCTCAGCAAACGACTGAGCCTCACCCCTCGCTGACCTCCGTGTGCTCTGTGTGTTTTATATCTGGCTCTGATTGGCCGCCCTGCTGCAGTTTGTGTAATCCTAATTGTTCCCAGGCCTCCCAGACGGCCTGGAAACCAAACTCCTCTCGCTCAGAAACCTTTCTGCAGCTCGTCTCGTCTCGCTGTGGACACGTGCGCCTGATTGGATCAGAGTCAACCTCACCGGCGAGTCGCGCTTCCTGCTGTGTTTTATTAAACAATCGCACGGTCAAACGGGCTTCGTGTTTCTGAGCACGATTGTGTAACTGTGATGACTTTCGTACAAACACGCTTTTTTCACGGGTTACATCATCACTGAGGTCATCCTGCAAACCCTCCGAGTCGGTCCCGTCTCTGAGCCGTTTCT
Organism: Tylochromis polylepis; assembly: GCA_015107715.1. Classification (NCBI taxonomy): domain Eukaryota; kingdom Metazoa; phylum Chordata; class Actinopteri; order Cichliformes; family Cichlidae; genus Tylochromis; species Tylochromis polylepis. Next base: position 7,641 of record VVHJ01033175.1, on the reverse strand, counting down.
GTAAGCTTCACAATGTTATAGAAGCTCTGCCCACACAGGACGCTGTGCTGGGAGCTCTCTGCACGGCCCGGTTGATGTTTCAGGTTTTATTCAAGCCAACTTTATTCATAAAGCACTTTAAAACAGCTTTTATCTGCTTAGAGTGGGACAGCTGTGTTCTCATGGAGATAATGCTGCTGCCGGTCCACTGCAGAATTCAAACCTCGGCCAGGTGAGCTCTGGAAGGATTAAACCCTGCTTTAAATTTGTGAATGTGGACATCGTCACGGCCTGTGTGGTGAGGAGAGCTGAGCATGAAAGCAGAGCTGGTTGCTTCCTGCCTTCACCTGTGGCCACGAGCTCTGGGTGGAGTCTGAATGAGCTTCCTGTGAAGGGCTCAGCCTCAGAGACGGGTGAGGCGCTCGGAGTAGAGCCGCTGCTCCTCCACACTTAAAGCATCCATTTCAAGGGTTCAGACATTTCCTACTGGGAGGACACGCCGGACAGATGACGTCTCTCAGCTGGCCTGGGAACACCTTGGTGTTCCCTCGGACGAGCCGGAGGAACACGATGTTCTCCCAGAAAGAACCTCACAACAAGAACCGCTGTAAACATGACGGTACTCCTTTAATCTGGCTGGTCTCACCCTGAACAGCTGAGCACGCAGGCGTGACTGGAGACTCAGTCTGCTTGTCATGTGACTGTTGGTCAGGTGACACGGCTTCACTGACAGTGAAAACTAGTAATGATCAGCGTCGGGTGAGATCCACTTAATCCCAAAAGTTCAATAAACACACAAAATGAAATGAAATGAATGGAATGAAATCTAATAAATCAATAAAATCACCGAAAAGGAAAAAATCCTCATTAAAGTAAAAAAACCGGCTCTATGAAGTAAAAGAACTCATTAAAACGCATTCAGACGAAGTTCAAGTGTCTCACTGTGAGTGCGCGCGTGCTGGCACAGATGGTTTTACCCTCTCCAATCAATGACTGATCATCATCTTATCATAATCAGTGTCCTGAATAAACACATCGCTCACGCACGAGTCCACGTGACCGATGGCCGAGATCATGAAGGTCGCGCTCTGAGGTTTCCTCCACATCTGTGCGGGTGTGTCTGCGGGCTCGGGTCCAGCCGAGTGCTGAGGTAATGCTGCTGCACCGAGCCTTCGTCGTGATGTCATCCTCCACCCAAAATGTTAAAAACATGTGTTTCTGCACATGCTCGGTACATGTGGTCAAGAAACACGAGGAGGCGGGCAGGTGAAGCAATGAAGAACCAACGAGTCCAAAATGATCCGGTTTAAACCTGCAGTTCCTCTGATCCCCACAGTGAGGCAGTGTGCACGTCAACTTGAGTTAAACATGTTTGTTTTTGGTCTCTGCAGCTGACTTCTCCTTCATGTCAGCTGTCCCAGTGAGAAAGGCTCAACCCCCCACCCCCAAAAAATAAGCCAACAAGTTTTTCTTATTCACTTCATGGAGGAGAGTCACAGCAGCCCCTGGTGGACATGAGAGGAGCTGCAGTCTGTCAGGACGCTGTCAATAAACACGTTTATGAGTTTGTTCCATATTTGGGAAATCTGCATTAAAAAGATTTTATGTCTGAATGTGTTTATGATCAGACACGAAGTCAACACGAGTGTTTCCGTCATTACTGAGGCAAACCTTCATCTGAGGAACAGGAAGTCTGCGGGCCTCCTCCTCCCAGTTTTACGAGCAGAGGTAGTATTCCAGTAAAACCAGTGTGGCCCTCTGAGTCCCAGTGTGACTAATAGGACATTCTTCATGAGGAGGAGAGAGGAAGCCTGGCCTCGGATCAGCTCTGACATGAACTCATGTTTAAACCTTTACCTCTGCGCTGCGATCAGGTGATGAAATATCTCCGAGTAACCTTGGAGAGAGTCTGATCTGAGAGATGCACACAAGAAACATCTCTGACTTTCATTTTGAAAATCTGACCAAACATGTCAATAACGTCCTGGGGGCTTTTATTTTGATAAGTGATGAGGATCTAGGTTGTGTTTTAATCATGTGACATCTCTCTCCGCAGGACCATCATGCACCTGAAGTCGTACCCGAAGCTCGTGCGCTCAGAGCTGCGTGTCGACGCATCCGGCGTTCAGACAGCGACGCAGCGCAGCAGTCTGTTCGTGAGCCACGAGGGGGGGGTGTTGAGGACGTACACCGGTAACCATGGCAACAGCAGCAGCAGCCGCCTCCCATTCAGCGTAATCTCCACCAACACGCTGCGCTGCCCCGCCAACGCCATCAGCAGCAGTGTGACGTCGCTCCGCCTAAAGGCGCCGTCCAGCACCTCCCTGCAGCATCTTTCACTGCTGCCGCCAGGCTGCGAGAACAACACACCCAAACTGTTCCAGACCGCCGCTGAGGACGCCGACACGCCGCTGGATGTCTGGACCGTCATCAAGCCCGGACACGTCCGTGAGAAGATCGCCATCTTTGTTTCAGAGAGGGGACGAGAAGATGTTGCCGGAGGCGCCGAGTGTGCTGCGAGCATCAGGGACAGGGCATCGGCGCCGTGTATCAACTACACCGTCATGACGGGGCTGTCCCGAGCCGTGAAGGCGAAGGGCAGCTGGGAGGAAAACTGTACCGCCAAACGGCGCCGCCGGTCCGGCAACACCCAAAACCTTCAGCAAGACCAGAAAGATTGTGACCTCAAACCTGCTCCCCGGCGCCCGGACTCCACTCAGCGGTGTGACGGCGAGCTGGGGACAGCGGAGGAGGCGGAGCCGAAGGTGTCAGTGGTGGAGATGGTGGCATTTCTGGAGCAGAGAGCGAGTGAGCAGCAGCTGGACTCCAAACCTGTGCTCGCTCTTCAGAGGAGCTCCACCACCATCATGCTCTCCAGAGCCCCGCCCCCTGAGCTCAGGGACGGCTTGGAGCACAGGGGGGAGGAGCCAGAAAGCGTCCGGGTGTCAGACATGGTGGCGAGACTAGAGTCTGAGTGTCTGAGGCGGCGGGCAGAAGGCGACCTGTCGCGGAGCAACAGCCTGCGGAGGACGGCGGGACGTGTGCTGCTTGCCGCCGCCACAGGTCACAGCTCCACCCCCAGCGAGCCTGCGTTGCCATCCTCACCACCTGGACATCAGTGTCTGAGCAGGGAACCAGTCAGCTGTCTTCCTGCCTCAGCTCTGACCACGCCCCTTTCAGGTGAGCTAGTCAAATCGGAGGAGGCCACAGGTGTGGAGAGGGAGCACACTGTAACAGAGACTCATCTTAAGGCCCCGCCCTCTGAGTCTGAGGAGGAGGAGCCCGTGCCTGGCTTATTGTTTTTGT
>VVHJ01033174.1:22669-32669 GCA_015107715.1 Tylochromis polylepis | reverse complement strand
GCACAGCCGGGCGTTACACGGAGGGAAGAATTTTGTGTGGGGCCCGGTGTGTTTGCACGGTACATTTATGATCGACAGCTTCTGACAGGAAACAAATTCGGAGTAAAAATGAAGCTTTAAGCTCGACAGAAATGGACAGTGATCTGATTAATTATGATATATATCGTGATAAGACTTTTTTCCCCATATTGCCCAGCCCTAATTCATATTCATCCAGTGAAGCACAAAAACTAAGAATTAAGAGAATAAGAATTAAAGGCAAAGGAAGCAGGAAAGCCGCTGGTACATCAGTGTGCAGACAGCCTGGCTGCTGTAAACAGCATTTCACCTCCCTCGCATACACAGACCGTTCGCTAGATAGTGGCAATACAGGTAGACAACATTGGTTTCAAAATGTACCATTCTGTTCAGTATAGGCTACTCTTTAATGAACAATCAAGATTCTGTGCTCATACTTTAAACTGTGAAGCTGTCAGAGTGTCCTTGGCAGTGTGTGTGTGTGTGTGTGTTTGTGTGTGTCAGCAAGAGACCATGTTTACCCGACGGATCAGAAGAAGGACGGACAGAGAGACAGTTTACTGGAAAAAGAAATAAAAGGAACCACTGGCGCAGAGAAAGAGGTGAGAAAAGTGTGACATGTCCTGCTAACTGCAGCGTGCCGCTGATGATGCTTTAAAGCTAGAGTCAGTCTGCATTAAAGGAGTCATGTGCAGAAAGACGTTATCTGAGAAATGAATACTATCCAGTATGCAGAATTTGACATCACCGGCCCGAAATCTGAGTCAGCTTGTTTTCAGACGATAGCGCTGCACGAACAAGCACAGTGCCCTCCGTTCTTTTTACTAGTACTGCTGTTATATCACAGTTGGGGTGTTTAACTGGGGAAACTGTTGCTGCTACTTGAAACCCCATGCGTGTACCCCTACAATTTTTAAACAGTGCTGTTTAATTTAAATGCCAGAAAAAAACAAACAAACAAAAAAAAAAAGAAAAACACTTTTGTTTACTTTTGGCTAGATTACTGCGACTCTTTTCTTTCTGTTATGAACGAAAGTTGCTCCAACTGTTTCCAGAGCAAAAAAACCTGCCGTCTGCTTTCTATCAGTAAGATTGCAGCAGACAGCATGACATCACTCGTATCCTGGCTGGTCCTTACCAGATCATAGCACGCTGATTTTCCGATATTACTGATCACTTTTAAAATAAGCTTTGATCTGGCTACAAGCTGCAAAGCAGAAACGTTTACTCCTTATGGCACAGTGCACAGCCTTAGTTTATTAGGTGGGGCTGTCTTGGCTATTCCAAAATCAAGGCTTAAATCTAAAGGTGACCATGCTTTCTGCCACTGGGAGTCCTCTCTTTTCCAGTGGCCTGCCTGTGAACATATAGCTTGTGATCTGTGACTTCATTCACTTCATAAAACATTTTTATTAACACACACTTATGTGATGTCCCGCTCTCTTTTAGTGCTTTCTTATTGTCTTTCTATACTTTCTAATTATTTTCTAATTGCTTATGTATCAGTTTTTAATTTGATCACATTTTTTGTAGCTTTTCTATACAATCTCTTCCCCTTCCCTTTTCTTAATCATTGTTCTGTTTTATGTATGTTTCATTTAGTTGTGTGTCAAAATGCTTTGGTAACATCAAAACAAAAACGTTTAGCACACGTGAGGAAGACAGTGTGATGCAACTTTATTTGTACAGCACTTGCTAAGGAGACAGTTTACAATGTTTCACATATGATCACTCACAGCACTTTCAGAGGTGTTGCAGAGTCCATGCCTTAGCAAGTCAGGGCTTTGTTTATGTTTTAAGCATCACATAAAGAACCCACAGCATAGTAGTCAGGGGTGATCAGTGTTGGGAAGGTTACTTTTAAAATGTATTCCACTACAGATTACAGAATACATGCCCCAAAATGTAGTTTGTAATGTATTCCAAATATTTGAGTATTCTGAATACTTTGGATTACCTAATATATTGTCATGCTTTTTACAACTGCATGAATGTACTATTGCTGTGTGATTTATTACTATTACTGAAGGCTACTCGCCATATCAATACCAACTAGATTTTTATATCTTAATATAAAATGAGTAACAGTAGGGTGGACATTAGGTAAGGCTGCACTTTTTGCAGGTCTCCGAACCGTGGTAAAGAGACCTCTGGCTAATCCTTCGGGTTCCATGTCGGGCTCGTAGCCGGTAACTAGCTTTGCTGTCTGGGTCAACTTTGCTAGCGAGAGACAGAGAGAGGCGTTGAAAGGCTGCTCCAATGGACTTTATTGTTTCAGAGGAAAACACGAACACAGCGTACAGTCGAGTCTTAACAGCTTACTTACAACTGGGCTCGTCAGGCACTCTTTTTGGCTGCAGTGGTTATTATTATATTTACATGCTTCCATCTCCTGTTTCTGGTCGGCGAAAACTCTACTTTTCGACTCTCCTTTTTGTCCCTCCCTCGCATTCACACACATATAACGGGAGGGGCAGTCCCACACATTCTCCCTGTAGCATGGAATACACCACCCATCAAGCTACATTCTTGAGGGTTATGCCTGCTCATATTGCCTTCATATTAAATCATTTTTTGAATAATAATTTTTAAAAATATTTCTTCACGTCAGTATGCAGGTGGAATTACTAAAAATAGAGAGGGGATAGCCTAAGATATGAAACAGGAAAAGACCGCCGTGTAATCCATTTATTTCAACAAAGTAACTGTATTCTAATTACCACCTTTTTAAACGGTAACTGTAACGGAGTACAGTTACTCATATTTTGTATTTTAAGTACGTAACGCCAGTACATGTATTCCATTACTCCCCAACACTGCGCTCAGCCTGGTCAGAGAGGGTAAGGGACCAGTCAAAGAGCGATTCAAAAGATCCCTTTGAGTAGAGGATTGAGGGAAGAGTTCAGCCTGCCCGTGATAGGGGGCCTTGGCGGACCGATCCCTGACTACCGAAAAACTAGCGATTGACAATGGTCTCATGAATATTTCCTAGGAAAGGTTTTTATGTAATATAACATGATGATCATAAATATAATGATGTTAATGATTAATGAATGTATTCAGGATTAGCGAATGGGCGAGCCAAGAATAAAATCGAAACTCTCGATTTGCTGGCCAGTCTACATTCCCACCACCACCTGGGTGTATTGGCTAAAAGCATGACATTGCAGATACAATCAGCAGAAATTAGCTTCCTCCAAAGGGTGACTGGGCTTAGGCTAGGGTGAGGAGGTCATCTGGGAGGGGCACAGAGCAGAGCTGCTGCTTCCTCACATTCAAAAGAGCCAACTGAGGTGGTTTGGTGATCTGACTGCAATCAATCCTGAGCGTCTCCTGGTGTCCTGTTGAGGTGTGAAGCGTCCACCTGTGGAGAGCGCAGGGGCAGACCCAGGACTCACTGGAGAGATTATATCTCTCAGCTGGCTTGGGAATACTTCCTTCGAAATGTGTTTGCTGTCAAGCAAGCATTCTGGACTTTGCATTTAATGGAAAAATGTCTGTTGCACATTGCTAAAGAGCTTTACTGAATTTGTTATGTCAGAGGGACTCACAACTGGGCTTGAATGAACACTAAAAACTACTCTTGATAATAAAGCAAACTGTCCCAAAGTTCCCTAAACTGAGACTAAACCTGGATATGCAACATGAAAATGAATGGTCTATAAAGTGCTGACTGGAGCAAGAAAGCTGCCATCACGCCGGCTATAGTAGTGCCAACATACTGACTGCCTACATGGGAAAGGTCAGTTTCACAAGTCATTTCAGAATAACTCATCATGACAAAAGGACACTCAATGCAGTACATGTACAGACCATTGATTCTTAAAATTTTGATTTTAGTGCTATGTCCTCCTCATAGCCACTTATACAGCGAGGGTGACAGCCAAACCTGTGTTGACATGTGAGAAAATTTGCCTTGCTATGTCATTTCTCCTCCTCCAGAGATGCATGACAAATAGACATACATCTGTTGTTTACTTGAGAAGCTATCATAAGATTACAGCTGAAATGTGTGACTTGTTTGCCACATCGTATTCATACTCTATTGTATTTTTATTTACTTTATTTACTTACTTATTTCAGGCTCCCTGAAGACCCCTTCCCCCACCCAAGTTCTTGTACAAGACAGCACAAAACCTACAGATACTTGGAATCAAAAATATCCATTAAATAAATTTGACTTTGTGCCGTTTATTTTTAATTTGACATAAAACATTCACATGAGGAGTGATGAGAAAAAAGGCACAGATATGTAAAATGCAACCACAGTCGCAACCACAGTCGAGCCAAATTACAGCCACGTGATAAGAACAGCATGTTTCCCACTCCACTGAGACAGTAAATCCTCGTGCTGTAACAGCACAACATATCATCATCTATATTTGTTCATTTACAACATCGAGAAGAGTGCTCGCAGTCAAATGAACACTCTATGCACCAGATGATAAGGCCTTTAAACTAGCTTTTGTTTTCTTCTTCTTTTTTCTTTTTTTTTTTTTGCTGTTACATTAATGTGACTTCTATTAACAACTATTTGGAGACATAATGTGTTCCTGGATGCTGTGATTTCCTGTAGTGGGTAAAGTTACCATATAAATATGCTTTTCATCAGGAGATTATATTTATATGATACAAAATGTGAACCCATAGCAAAAATCATGAGCTACTTAAACTCTGGGGGAATTTTTATTATTTGGTGATGATGAAGATGGGGCTAGACCACTGACTGTATATAAAAGATGGACATAACCAACGTGAGAAATCACAAGTTTGTGAAAAATGCAGTTGACAACTGTACCATATTTGAATCATAGGTCCAACTACGCTGTTAGCATGCTAATGTTGGCATGCTTATTTTAGACCAAAATAATTTTTTGTTAAAAGCTGTATATTAATGTTATTTATGTATAGTAATGTTTGTTTCTTCTGCACAGTTGGGCATTTTAACATGTATATGGCTGAGTATATGGTTATTGGTGTGTCATGTGGAAACTCAACAAAACGCAGTTTTTGATCGTTTTGAGTTAGTCTGATTTTTTTCGTGATGCTGCTTATAGTATCATGGTCTTATATTAAGAACTATTTTGAAAGATTATTTAGACTTTTAAATACATTTTATTCAACAAAATTCTTATTTTCAGTTATTTTGGAGCAGGAGTTTGAATAAATGTTAATAGTTTTTATTAATTTTTTAAAATATATATATTTTTTGTAATGATTTTTTATAATGCAAATGTTGATTGGCAACTATCTTACCTGGATATGTTTTTCAGGGCAAAATTAACAATGATATGGTAGATTACACACCAGATTTTCTCTGAGCTTAAGGCTGTTAAAACATGTACTGTGTGCAGGAGCATCTCCCCACTGTGGACCCAAATATGAAAACATTGACTGGTAACGCCTCCAGTTCCCAAGGGAAAATCTCAACACAAGACACAAAGTGAAAGCGTCAGTATTATCGGCAATGCTTTATCTTAGTACAGTCATTCCCAAGCTGTGGGGCAGGACACAGCAGGTCTGACATGGATGACCAGGTGGAAAAAAGAAGAAGAAAAAAATTAAATGCATCAGATTGTTTTAAGTAAGATAATTAAGAGTTTGCTGATGCTATTGCCTTTTATTTTGTAAGGTAAAGACCCTAAAATAATAAAAAAGATATAATAAAGAAAATAGACAGAGAAGACATGAACAATCAGATGACCCCAATGAGCAAGCACTTGGCAAAAGTGGGAAGGACAAACTTCCCTTTGACAGGAAAAAACCTCTGGCAGAACCAGGGACAGGCAGCCATCTGCAGCGACCTGTTGAGGGTGACGGAGAAGAAGAATAGCGAAAAACAGTGAAAAATAAGAACTTCACATTGAATGTGAGAAAAGCTAAAATATTTCTTGCTGAAAAAATAACAAGCTGGAAGTGACAGCCCAGGCTCACTAATGCCATAACCCAGTGCCTCAGGGCACAGCCACCAAAGCAAACCTTGCACCTAAAGGAGCCTTGACCAAACAGAAACAACTGATGCCCCAGAGATAAGAACCAGCCTTACTTTTATAACAATATCATAAAATTCTTATTAGCCTTTAACATGCACTTCAAAGATGAGTAAAGCTACTAAACAGCGCAGCTGGATTACAGCCTTCAGTAGATTATACCAATGGTTCCCAGACTGTTGGGTGGGAACATAGTGCTTGGACAACCAGGTGAAAAATGTGGTTAGGTTCATAAGGTTGTGGACAATAACACACATTTTATCATTTTGTCTCTGTACACGACATCAAGGTGGACTGCAAATGGCACAATCAACATGTGACTAAAGTGCAGGCTTTCAGCTTTAATTCAAGGGTTTTAACCAAACTATTTCAGAGCCCTAAGAGTAATTGTACAAACTAATTTCTTAAATATAAGATTTTATAAGAATTCCTTTGCTGTCAATAAACGTCGTGTTTCCTCTCTTGAGATGCTGTACAGTCACCACCAGTTGCTGCTTGTTTGCAGGTCTTGCTGCATTCAGTTTTGTTCAAAGGAACTGAAAAGCACGTTGTGTTGGGTTCAGATCAGGTGACTGACTTGGCCATTGAACAATATCTCTTTCTTTGCCCTGAGAAAACCTTGGGTTGCTTTTGCAGTATGATTTGGGTCGTTATCCATTTGCAGACAGTATAGATCGCATGTCATATGATCTGTCAGTGCTTTGCACTTTGTTGTAAACCTTGACAAACCTGTAGACCCTGACAGTGATACCCCTACCTCCATTAGATCATTCTTGACTTTGCCAGATGTTGTGAAGTTGTTTTTCTTCACTATGGAAATACTTCTGTGATCATCCACTTCCTTGACTTCTTCTGTGGTCTTTAAGGCCTTTTGATATTGCAGAAGGTTTAATTTAGCCTCTTTCACTTGCACTTACATCTTTTTGAGCCTCATATTGTGAGTTCCAGTGAACAGCTACCAAATGCAATTTCAACACTTGGAATCAACTCCAAATCTTTTATCTGTCTAATTTGTTCTGGAAGAACAAGGCAATAAGTCTAACCTGGCCTTAAAACTACTTATTAGCCAGTTAAGTAATAGAGAAAAAATGTCTGTAATTCATAAACAGTTAATGCAATATTCTAGTTAAATCTTTTTGAATTAAAGTTGAAAGTCTGCCCTTTATCACTTCTTGATTGCTTGAGTTAAAATCCACTTCAGTGGTATACTGAGTCAAAATTAAAAGAAAAAAAATGGATAACTGTACTGAGTAAAAGTAAGTTGAATGAAAATAATATTTGTTTTACTTTGCCAGCATTTAACAGAAACCTTAGACAGGACAATCTACAGAACACCATGTTCAGAAAGCCTGACTTACTCCCAGTAGGACTTAATAATTCCTAAAAAGAGACTTCACACACATACTCAAAATTTCCAACTTAGGTGTTTGTCTAAAGCTTGAAAAAGGAGGACTGTAATTTATTCTTGGTGTTTAGAATTTAGCCCAGCATGTGCATTTTTAGGTTTCAGTGTTAGCAGTAATTTTGGCTTGCTTTTGATAAAACAGAGACAGAATGGCCCATTTTCACAGAGAAAATAAACATTTAAGTACTGCACAAAAACATGCTATATAGCCTCAGACATAAATCTTTCTTGGCAGAGAATAACTCCGGACACACTGGGATATCTGTGCCAAGGTCAACAAAAGAGAAAACAGACTCTTGTTGAGGCTGTCCTGAAAGAAAGTGAAAAAAAACAAAAAAACAACTTTTTGTCTCTCTTGTTTTCCACTTCTTCTCCTCTCATACATATATATAAAAACCAAATGAGGTCAGAAAAAATTATATGGATGTGATGTTGCTAAATGCTGCATAGTTGTTTTCTGTCATCAAACAGAGGACTACTGTTATAAAAAAAAACCCTTTGCACTAAATTAGTTGTACTAAATATGATTTTGTTTAAAATTAGAAGCCTGCCATTATAGCAAACTAATAACTACTCAAAAGCGGCTGTACTTGGTCTCATCACCTTAATATATTTTTTAGTCTTTATCAGAACCTTTAAAAAAACATTCAAAGTAGTTTTCTTTTTTAATCCCATCAGTTTAGTTGGCAAAACATCTTTAAATTACAAAATTGGCGCTGGAATACAAATCCTATGCTAGAAAGATGCCAGAAAAATGCTTTCTTCTTAAGTATGGCATGCAGAGTTCATAAAAGAATATATAATGCAATACTTTTGTAATAGAATACTTTTTAAAATTTTTTGTCCATGCATCACAGGTTCTATTCACATGCTAAACAGTACTATTTATAAGGTGCTTCTCTGTGAATATTTTACCTGGCAAGTAGCAAATAAATAACAGAGTTTTTCTAGTAAGCCTTTCATCCCACAGATGACCTCTGACTGCAGCTGGTAGTATTTGGTCTGCTTGACAGCTTCAGTTAATTTAGTACATTGGCCCATGGATCAGTTCTCTACCTCCTACAGAGCATGCTTTTCAGTTACTGAAAACAAAACTGAAGGCAGAAAGACCAACAAACAAGGAGCAACTGAAGGCATCTTAAGTCATTTTTCATCCAAGTATAAACAACAATCCTTATATTAAACGATAATACTAACATATTTAATTTGACTTTGAAGCTGTAAAAACTGGGGACTATGTACAAAAATGGCTGTAAGTCCTACCATATACATCTTGAGTGGTGTACAGAAGCAAAATTATAAAAATTGCATAATTGTCCAAATAACAATGGTGCCATGTTCGGTGAGTAAATCTACATGAATTTACACCAAACAGAAAATTCAAAAACCAGGTGAGATTGTGTATGAAAGGAGAAGATAAGGCGTAAGACAGATGGAGTCCACAGCAGTTTCTATACCCAACCATTTACCAGAAGCTTGGTTCCTTCCAGGCCAAGAGAGATGAAAGAATTTCTGAAATCTTTTTATACCACAACAAAATGCTTGTGTAATTAGTAAACATTCAAATCAGCTGCAGCGTCAGCAAGAAATAGGCCAGCTGACAGATCAAAGTGTAATCAAACTAGGCTACAGCAACACACATAGCATCCTCTCTGACATGAAGGAAATGCTAAGTGGTTCGGTTTAGCTGCTTTACAAGCTGCCAGATCGCATTCCTGGTACAAGTAGACGTCAGTGGAGAGTAAATTGGATTTGGATTCTCGTCAGTTTCACCCAGTGAGATGATGACAGGGATCGTGTAATCTCTCAGAGATCTATGTGCCGTTCATTCAGACCACACAGGCGCACGCACATAGACCCCGCACATCCCTTTAATCTGGTTGAGGATTACCCGCTGCAATTAGAGGAATGAAAAAAGGAAGATGGAGGCAGAAAGAGTCACACAGGGCGAGGGATGTATTTTTCTAATTCACATTATTGCTATTGTCAGTGTTATTATATTGCTAAGGTCACTGTCAAAGCTGCAAAAAGGCAGTTGAAACTGAACCATGAACAGTACAGAAGTAAATACGGAATCAATACTTGTCTTAATGATTTTGACAGATTTTTTCCCTTCATGTGTAGTTTTCCTAAAGCTTGTGTTAATATTCTTCACAACTTCATATTCATCAAAATCACAAATACAACTCTTTTAGCATGTCAGATGAAGATTAAGGGTTTATTTGACAAATTCCTTTATGTGCTTATAATGAGCTTGATACTGAAACACATTCCATCCCTGATCCACCATGTGGAAACCATCTGATTGGCAACAGCTTCTTTTTTCAGCATGACAATGACCCCAAACACACTGCCAATGCAGCAAAATCATACCTGGATACAAAAACACACAGTGGAGCACTATCAGTCATGGATTGGCCTCCCCAGAGCTCAGACCTCAACATTATTGAAGCAGTGTGGGATCATGTTGAAGGAGAACAGAACAAAAGGCAGAAACATCCAAAGAAGAGCTTTGAATGTCCTTCAAGAAGCCTGGAGAACTATTCCTGAAGACTACTTAAAGACATGACAAGAAAGCTGCCTAAGA
>VVHJ01033174.1:12285-22649 GCA_015107715.1 Tylochromis polylepis | reverse complement strand
CGAACACAGTGTACAGTCGAGTCTTAACAGCTTACTTACAACTGAGCTCGTCAGGCACTTTTTTTGGCTGCAGTGGTTATTATTATATTTACATGCTTCCATCTCCCGTTTCTGGTCAGTGACAACTCTACTTTTCGACTCTCCTTTTTCTCCCTCACACTCACACACACATAATGGGAGGAGCAGTCCCACACGTTCTCCCTGCAGCATGGACTACACCGCCCATCAGGCTACATTCTTTAGCACTATGCCTGCTCATATTGACTTCACAGTAAATAAATTTTTGAATAATTGTTTTTTAAAATATTTCTTCACGCCAGTATGCAGGTGGAATTACCAAAAATAGAGAGGGGATAGCCTAACATATGAAACAGGAAAAGACTGCAGTGTAATCCATTTATTTCAACAAAGTAACTGTATTCTAATTACCGCCTTTTTAAACGGTAACTGTAACGGAGTACAGTTACTCATATTTTGTATTTTAAATACGTAACGCCGGTACATGTATTCCATTACTCCCCAACACTGGGGGTGATAATGTTTTGGTTCATCAGTATAGAGTGTCCAATCAGCTTATGTTTTGGGAGTGGCTGCACAGTGTCAGTGTGGGTTGTCGGGACTCATCTGCACATACTGGAAGACCAAACAATGACCTGAATGCTGTGCAGAGCTGCAGACTGGGCTGTGGAATTGTCTGATTAATTCATTCATTTCTGGACCTCTAAAATCACACGCCAGTTTTATGATATTTTCATCTCAATGCTCAAGTGCCCCAACAAATCAGAAACAACAGTAGTGACATGGGAACCTCCTGCAAACATATCTGTCAGCTTTATAGCTGTGTTTCAGCAAGGATTATGTCAGTTGTCGGTCTCTGCCAGCTCTGGAAGCCAAATTGCTTGTAAGTAGAAGAATCCTGAAGCTGTGCCGAGATCACTTGAACCAGGTGCCATGTTTTTACCTGTTTGTCCAGCTACTGCAGTTCTGTCCATACCTTTATTGAACTACCATGTCAGTTTAGAAGTGGCATTTATTATAATTAATGTATTTGTCATTAACTTTATCACTGATTGAAATTTAGAAAGCCATCTTCATTTTAAATGCCAGGTGTGGGGAGTCAGATAAAAACAGTGGCGCTGGAGGCTCACACAGCTGAGATCAGGATGAAAAAGAATGACATTTTTTTTCCCCCTCTGTGCCAGTCATCGCTGTTTCTCCCCATCAGTCTGAACAAGCACATCCGTGCAGCTGCTAGCCTCACTGAGCACAGTTCCCAGGAAACGGAAAGGAATTGATGGAAGGACAGTCAAGCAGAGACGAGAGAGATGGCGGCTGTGAGAAAAAGCAAGAGAACAGGAGAATCAGAGAGAGCAGTTCGACCACCAGATCGGGATCAGATTTTAATCCCTCAATTAGACCGAGTGAATAGAGAGATGTTCGTTGATGCCCTCCACTCACCCTCTGTGTTTAGCTCGGTTTATCTTTTCTTCTCTCTCCTTCATTAGTCTGTGCAGTGTGGACCCACTCACTAGAAAACCTAGTATTTTCTTTTAATTTGTCACATACTGTGAAAGAGTATTTTCCTTCTTAATAGGTTACATTACATTGCAAGCATTGACAGAGGAAGACGTGGGGCTAGGGATAAGTGTGAGGAGAGTTGGAGAAGTGAGCGTTAACAAAAGATTTTGTGAATGTTGTATAACCATAAAACAGACATCTGTACTGAGAACTACATATGTTCAAAAGAGAAATAAGACAGCATACCACAAAGAGACAGCTTTGTGTCTGAGTTAGATGTGACATATCTCCAAGACACAGGAAGAGAAAAGAGCACAACTGCTCCTTATCTTTCCAACCATCTATCCATCCTCTTCTTTTATCCAGTTCAAGATTGCAGAGGGGCTGGAGCCCATCTCAGCTGTCAGAGGGCAAAAGCCGGGGTACAGTCTGTTAGAGGGCTAACACAGAGAGCCACTCATACGTTTATACGTACAGCCAGTTTAGAACCAGTTAACCTAACCCAGGTACTCTGGCTTCCTCCCAAAGACACAGGTGTGGAGGACATGCAAACACCACACAGCTGTTCCACCATCCTGACCTAAAGTGCTTTTGTGCAGAAGTTATTTGTCCACTCTACTGCTGTTTTCTTATTGATATTGCATATTGTCCTCCAGTTTGCTGGTAAGTCACTCAGGCTAAGCTACATTTGAATTCTGAAATATTTTTAAACATAATTTTAACAAATCTAGTCTATTACAAGCTAACCTTATCGCTAACCGTAAAGGCTGACCTGGACATTGGTTCATACCTTTTCACAGAGGAGGGAAAAGATGGTGCAGTGGATGGTGCACAGTGCTTCACGTGCACAAAACTACACAAACACTGTGCAGCAGTAGACTTTCATGTGAATCGACAGCAAGGTCAGCATTGCCATTTTTAATTGCTGACCCAGTTGACTGAGTTAAGCATGTTCTTTTTGTCCAACAAATGCATAGATGAAAGAGACCATGGCTACTGCATACACAGAATTAAAGAGGGATGATTTAAAATAGAGTGACAGATTCATCACTCAACACCACCAGAAAAAAATGTAGTACTTGAAATAAGCATTTCATCTTTTGACCTTTTTTTTTTTTATGCACCATTAGGCACGGTGGAGTAAACGCTGCCTACATGTCTGCAGGGTGCATCGCTTCATATTCAGTAGGTTCATTCGATCTTGACACAAAGTGATTTAGAAGGAAACCAATGAAAACAAAGGAGAGACATTATACAATGCATCTATGGTCAACAATAGATCCATATCCTCTGTCTAAATGTGCAATAACAAGCCGGTGTTTAGCATTTGCTCGACAAATCTCCTTTTAGAGCAGAGATATCAAACTTACGGCCCACAGCCCGAATGTGGCCAGCGATATAATTATATCCGGCACATAAGATAACTTCATGTGTCAGTTATTAATGGCCCGTCACTATGTGATGCCCTGCTGAGAATCCATGCAAGCAGGGCGGGGACTTTATTTTGATGGCCACACCATGCAGCCAATCACATGCAAAAATGCAAGCGTGTCAGGAAAAAGTGAAGAAATCAGCCAAAACATAAAATGAGCAGCATCTGGCTGCATTTCAGTGATACTGGAGACTGCAAAGCCAAGTGCAGAATTTATAGAATCAGGAGCCAGCTAAAGTATCCGTTTTTATTTTCAGCCATTTTCCATTGTGGAGGACAAAAGGTTGTCCAGGACCTTAAACCTCATGTGTGTTCTCCCTAGTAGTAGTACGTGCATAAAAATAAGGCTTAACACTGAAAAAAAAATTTACTTCCTTTAAAAAGAGTAAATTTACAGTTCAGTGTTGACTATGATATAAAATAAACTATATACAAAGTGTCTTCGAATGGCAGAGATGGAGAAATATCTGCATGTAGCGCAGAGCCATGGCTCAGTGTCTAAATGAGTCTCACAGGGCCTGGATGTGCACTTGAAGCCATTTATATAAGTCCAAAAGCATGAATTTTGAACTTTTAACTCTATCTTCATAAGTTTTACAGCTACCTTATGGCCATTCATTCTAGTAATGGTAATTAGTAGTTAATAGTAAATAAGCAATAAACGATTAAATGGCAGAAAAGTTTCTGTTTTTCACTTTCTGCTATAGAAATTTCTGTTTTTTACGACTACAGTTTAAAAACCAAAAAAGCAAAACCAAAAAACCTGGACAAAGTGGGCAGTGACCGACCAGAACCTTTTTTGTCACTTTACACAATTATTCCTTACGACGAGTCGTGCTGACAGATTTTTTCTTTGAAAAACAGATAATTGTGTAACTTCTTTACGCTGACAGAAAGGGGAGTTGGTCTGGTCTGGCTGTATGTGGCCCGGCATGTAAAATGAGTTTGACACTCCTGTTGTAAAGTGTGTGACCTGACGTTTGACGCAGATTTCTGAAGCATAAATCACTCTCTCTGCACGTGTGAGCCATTGGTAGGATGGCTCACACGGGGGCCTATCCTTCCATAATGGTTCCTGCTCTTGCTCCTCTTTTTTCGGAGGTTTTTGCTGCCCAAGGTATTCACTGAGCCCGTGATCAGTTGTGGCTGTCTTCCTGATATGCTCACGGATCTTTATTGTTTCATTTTGGATAGTGGTTCTGGCACTCGCTAGTCCACGGCCACCTTCCTTAGCATACAGTTTCAGGATGTTGGACTTGGAGCGAAATCCTACATAGATGGTAAGGAGCTTTCTTGTCTTGATGTCAGTGGCTTCTATCGCCTCCTTTGGCCAGCTTATTATCCCACAGGGTATCTAAAGACCGGCAGGGCGTAGGTGTTGATTGCCCAGATCTTGTTCTTCCCATTCAGCTGACTGCTCACCACTTGCCTTATTCTCTGAAGGTATTTGGTGGTTGTGGCTTTCCTAGCAGCCTCTTCATGGTTTCCATTTGCTTAGGGTATTCCAAGGTACTTGTAGCTGTCCTCAAATGTCGGCAATGTTGCCTTCTAGTAGTACAGTCCCATCAGTTCTGTCAACATTTCATTTCTTTGTTATCGTCCGACTACACTTCTCCAGTCTGAATGACATTCCACTGTCATTTCTGTAGATCCTGGTGGTGTGGATCAGTGAATCGAGTCCATAGTTGGTAGCTGTAGTCAGTCTTATTAATGATCTGGCTGAGAGGGTTTAGGCCTATGCAGAACAACAGTGGGGAAAGAGCACCTTCTTGGTAAATCGCACACTTGATGGCGACTTGTGCAATTCGCTTGAAGTTGGGACTGTTGGAACGCAGTCTCTGCTCTAATTTTTGATTTAAGGTGTTCTATCCGGTTGAAATCAGTACTCTGTTCAGGCCAGTCAAGTTCTTGCACTCAAAAATTGCTCATCCATGTCTTTGTGGACCTTGCTTTGTGCCCAGGTGCGCAGTCATGTTGGAACAGATAGGGGCCTTCCACAAACTGTTCCAACTAAGTTGGGAGCATGAAACTGTCAAAAATGTCTTAGTATACTGAGTTCCTTTCATTGGAACTAAGAGGCCAAGCCCAACTCTTAAACTCTTAAGCTCTCCAGAGAGTTGGGGACCTCTGTGCACTATGCGCCTCGGCATCCGCTAAGACCACCCTTTAATTTATGCCACATCGTTACTCCTAGTCGCTTCCACTTTGTTATAATACCACTAACAGCTGACTGTAGAGTATTTTGTAGTGAAGAAATTTCACTACAGGACTTGTTGCACAGGTGGCTCCTATCACAGAGTGACCTATTCTTGGCGTTTGGTCAATGAACAGACCAACTTTGTACAACAGAACTTGGGGAAAAACAGTAATCCAGCACACAGTATCATTTCATTTGCAGTGTTTGCAGTATTCTAATCGACCTACCTACGTCTGCATCTTGGTGTTTGGCTAGGGCACTTTGCTGTCAGACTGCGGTCTTACTTGTGGTTCCTTTAGTATTTAAAAGTAGAATGGGAGGCAGAGCCTTTCAGCTTCCCGGTTCCTCTTCCATGAAACCAGCTCAGTGTGTTTATACACCACTCTGCATTTAATCATTAGTTATCATATATATCTGGCTACCTTCCACAGTGTGTCTTTGCTCTGTCTTCCTCCCCTCACCCCAACAGGTCTTGGGAAATGGTCGACCCTCCCTGAGCCTGGTTGTGCTGTAGGTTTCTTCCTGTTAAAAGGGAGGTTTTCCTTCCCACTGTCATGAAAGCGCTTGCTCAAAGGGGGTCATATAATTTTTGGGGTTTTCTCTGTTCTCTTTGTATTGTTGAAGGGTCTTTACCTTGCAATGTAAAGCACCTTGAGGCAACTGTTGTAGTAATTTGGCATTATATAAATACAATTGAAATGAACATATACATTGGTCTGTGTGTGTGTGTGTGTGTGTGTATGTGTGTGTGTGTGTGTGTGTGTGTGTGCGCGCGCACACGTGTTTTTGAAAAGAAGATGAACACAAACTGGGAATCAGATGTGAGAACCGTGAATATTCACCAGTATAATGAGCACAAACTGAATGGCATGTGTCATATGTCACAGTAATTGCGAAAGCATTTCGCTCCAGTCAGGATAATTATGAATTAGTGAAATGCAGACGATTATTGCAACTGGTGATCCGCATATTACCATCTGTTCTACATTGTTTCACACACAGGCACACACAAAGTGGAAGTACTGTTTGTGTTATATGCATATGAGCACACACACACACAAACACACACACACACAGTCATGGTTGCTTAAATACATCGTGTGGGCCACAGACAGCTGTACACGGACACTGAGAGATTAATGCTGTCATTGACAGATGACAGATGATTTAATTTGGTCAGCGAAGAGACCAGCTAACACAGAAGCTGAGGAAAAAGCAAAGTCTCATTACATTTGCAGAGTTTCAGATATTCTAATCCACAACACCTTTGTGTATACGTTATATACTGATATGAATGTGTATGACCTACTAATCAGTTAATGTAGTGTAATATAGTGTGATGAAGCCTCGATGGTGTATTAGTATAAAATTTTGGGGAAAATGTGCTTTGGATTGATGGTTAATAAAGCATATTAAAACTGATTTTTTTGCATCCTATCTTGTGATCATGCTATGAGCTTTTCACATCATTATTTATCATTCAGTTAATGACTCTTTGCAGATACTTATGAATGCGCTTGTTCCCTGTTCGAGGTTGTCAAAATGTCAGATTGGCTATTAATGTGCTTTTTCCCCCTGATCTTGCTAATTAAATGTGGTTGACACCTAAATTTATATAAGCTTAATTGGCATGGTGACAAAAGTCCAAACTTTGTCAGTATTCTTCTAATTCTGTGTTAGTGACAGTGGCATATACTTACATGGTAGCCTTCGTATTTAATTCTCTGCTGCTTGTGGTGTGACAGATGAGGCAGACTAAGACCAAAGAGGATATTCCATCTTCTTGTAAGGTCAGCAAATGACACACACAGAGATGTTGAGAGAGAGAGAGAAACTCCTCTCAGCAGGTCTCTCTCAGCTTTAAGTGAGAAGCAGAACAGTCACTCAAGACAAACGGAGAAAGTGTGCCACTGTTCACAAGTGTGTATTTATGTTACATGGTATTTCTCTGTGGGACGGTTTTCATTTGACAATACAACAGGCACTGCTCCTTTTTTGCACCAGGTTACACACACACACTTTCCTGTGTGCAACAAGAAGCAAACATCTCCTGGCCCTGGGTGCAGTGGGCCGCTCCTACCAGGTAGATAATAGATATAGACTTGATCAAAAACTTTGAAGTGAACGCAGCACATGTTTAGGTTTAGAAATATGGGCTGTAACAACTCGATGCTAAAGTGTGAGAATGGCAGAAACCTTTATGGTTTTAAAGCAGCACGTGAGCCTCGACTTACAACACTTAAAGATAGAAAAAAAGCTACTTTGCGAAGGAAGTATGCACATCTTACATACTATCATACTTTCCTAAAAAGCTATATTACTCAACTAAACTACTTTAGTACACATTTGATCAATAGTAAATTCAGCACTACCTAGTGCAAGGCTGAGTGCCATAAAGTATTTACTTTAACTAGAAGCAAAATATAATAGCATGCAAAATAATGAAATGAAGAACACTATAGATTGAGAACTACTCAGAGGTTTTAAGGATGTTATGTTACTGAATGGGTCGTTATCGCTTCGCAGTAGCACATGTTGCTTTTAGAGAGGGAAACTTGCCTTGGAGGTCACTGTCAGCTGTCAAGGTAAAAGCAAAGCAGGCACTCAAGACAAAAGGGAAGGGTTCGCCTCCGTGTTCGTGCTGCGTGCATTTCTTCGGTGTGGGTGACCTGGTTTGTCTGGTTTGCCTTCAGTGCTCTAAATTCACTAATGCCACTGGCCAGTGACTTTCTGTCCTTCAATATGATGTGACAAGAGCTCAAAATTATTACAGAGGAAAAATCTGGTCGTTGTCTTGCACTGTTCTTTCGGACACATCTTCGGGCGCAAAGTGACATAAAGAGATGCTTGCGTTTGTTCATTTTTATTGTATTTTTGGCATTTGCCTTTTATTTGATAGCTACAGTGGAGACAGACAGAGGAGTGGAGAGAGAGGGGCAGACATGCAGCAAAGGGCCATAGGTCACTGCCCTGTGGCCGTGAAACTGCATTTGTTCATGTTTCATATTATCCGGAGTTCATTTTCAGTGCATTGTACCTTTAAAGCGTAGTGATATTTAAACCCATTAATACTGGTTTCATTTCTTGGGCAGAGGAAAACACAAAACTTAGTCTCATCTGGTGTGCCTGAGCAGCGCAGAAGAAGTAAAAATTCGTGAACACCACAGGGGCTTGGATCCACTCCCTGGCTGCAGTGCTCCTTTTTGGTCAAGCCCTCAAATTACTTTTTGGCCAAGGAAATTTATGGCTTAAAGGCCGACGTATTTTTGGATATTTTTGGACTCAGTGGTGGACTGTTCTCAGCCTTAATGCAGAACAAGTTACTCTTTCAACATGCATGTGTGTAATTCTTGCTCTTACTACTCCTGCCTGTGTGCTAGGATGCGATGTCAGAGTGATGTCACTGACCTCCTGTTTTACTGTGCTGGATCACTGCGTGACTGCGTCCATGAGGGATGCACATTACTATAACTTGGCATGTTTTGGATTTTGAGGTCTTTAATGATCATCTTTGATAGTCGCTGACATGAAACTATAGTGCAGCTGAACAGAAAATTAAGAGACAGGACAATTAAAAAAATTATGCATTTGTTTTTGTCAAATATATCGTTTTAGCCTGTGGATGGAGCCTTCCTTTGTGAAGTTCCTTTCTTCCCCCCCTCTGTTCCCCCTTTTTGTTTGGTTTTCAGCAGTTACTAACTAAAATACTCCAGAAACAACAGGAACGTACCATTTTCTGGTAGCTAATTGTGAAGTAAGTCTTAGCAGTTTACATTTTCTCATTTTGCCTGACAGAGATCAGTAAGTATTTGCTTGTGTGGCTGTTTTTCTCTCTCTTTGGAGGCACACAAAGCGTGTCTGTGGAAAGAGACGACAACATGTTGCACGTAGTTTTGTTGTACCCTGTGGATAGGCCTAATTTATAGCACACGCACAAATCATTCCTCCAAAGGGCACATAGGTGAAACCTCTAATGTCAGGGGACAAGGTACATCATACGTGTGTGTTTGTGCATCCGTATTGTATGTATTTGCCTGCATCGGTTGATTATACACTGGAGTATTTGATGGAAATATTATGACTACTCTAAATTTCCTTTCCTTTCTAAGATGAAAATGCAACAGCTATTACACAAAGCACCGCTGCACTGATTAGGCTGCTTCTGTATCTCACAGAACACACACCAATTTATGTTTGGTCATTCTAGCAAATGTCAATTTGTTAACATCACTGGTTGCCCCCAAACCTAATGTTTGTTGAGTGCAGTGGCTGAGTTTGTGCTGTTTTGTTGTTGTTTGTTTGTTTTTTCACAGTCAGTGTTTTTTCTACACTGAAACGACTGCGTTGTGAGGGTGTTTAGCAGAGGTCTTTCTGTCATTATGTTGTTACTGAAACCTTGCCCAGCACAGAATAGCTTAGCACCAGCTCATAGTCATCTGTAACAGAAGGCTGACATGATCTCACAAACTTGCAAAAAGAGAGACGGAGGCAAAAGGAGGCAGACTGACAGTTACAGACAAAATGTGGAACACTTGAGCTGCCTATACTCATTTTACTCACTCCAGAGGACCAAAGGTGTTGTAAGAAAAGAAGAATTCAAACTTGTCTCTATTTGTCTGTTCCACAATGGGAAGAGTTTTAATCAAATAGTGAGTCTGCATATATATATATATATATATATATATGCACGTTCTTTAGGCATATAGCTCTTTATCTAATTAGCATATGTATGATGTCCTTGCTTAACCCAACTTTCATGATTTCACTTACTCTCCTATATTTTACACTGTGAGTGATCCTACTGTGGGAAGTGCCTTCGAAAAGATATTTTGCTCAGGTTAGTGTGGGGTCTACATTTAAAATATAATGGAATAGACCAGTGGTTCTCAAACTTTTCACAGTGAGTACTACCTCATAAAATATATGGCTCTTAAAGTACCGCCCTTATGACCGACATTAGAGTACAGTAGTATAGGCCTATTTAACACCATATACAGTTTACACGAGACAATTTTATTTCTTATATGAATGTTGTTTATTTTAACTGTCATAAACAGGATGTGACAAGTGATAATAATAACAGCTGTACTGCATTAAAACATTCACAGCAGGTGGGTTATCCGGTCTTTAAGTGATGACGTATGAACCCTGCTTCCGGGTCCAAACTACTCTGCGTTTATTAAGGCTGTTGTGTTTTTAACGCTTTGTTAATCTTGT
>VVHJ01033174.1:0-12265 GCA_015107715.1 Tylochromis polylepis | reverse complement strand
GTCCTTCAAGAAGCCTGGAGAACTATTCCTGAAGACTACTTAAAGACATGACAGGAAAGCTGCCTAAGAGAGTTCAGACTGTGTTGAAGAATAAAGGTGGTCACACCAAATATTGACTTTCAAGCTTGTTATAATTGCATAAACTATTAAATACTGTATTTTCACATGTGCTGGCACATAAAATACATTTCTGCACCTATTTTCCATTTTCCTAGCAAAGAATAAAGAAATTAGTTTAGAACTCACACCAAAAATTAAACTAGATATTTAATTTTGGGGTAATCACATCCCATGACAGAATGTCAAATATCTAAAGTACAAATGATCTGAATCTTTTAAAATGTAACCACTGTACAAATAAAATAGAAATTAAAAGCTATGTAAGACTACGTTTTTCAGAACTCGACATACATGTGACATTATAGTTTTATATTACCCAGCATTGTGCACTGTAGTACAGTGGCACAGGGAACTAGTGAGAGAATAAAGGAAGAAAGAGTCACTGTAGGCACTTTCAGCCTGGCTGATCCAAAATCCTGGCAACAGCAACAAAGAGCCACTGTCTGAGCTCACTCTTTCTCACACATTCATGCACACATACTGCAATGTGCAAACCCCAGTGTGGACGCAAGCTAGTTTGCTAACAGACACACACCAAAATGACCACCACATGCAAGTAATGTGCTAGTGATTTTCTTCTCACCACACTTCTTACGGGTTTTCTGGATGATTCCCTAAAGACTGAAAGACTTCTAAATTCAGGCCTTTTTTGGTGACAGGTTGGTTAGGTTTGGGTCAACATGGTAATGTGGGTTAAAATAGATCCTTTAACATAATCTGAGGACACCTTTCTGGCTGAAAGCATTGAAAGTCTCATTGGCAAGCTTTGTTCACGTGCCTGCACTTGCAGCTCTAGCTCAACACGTGCCACCTACAAACAAAAAAATAACACCTGCAGTTGTGACACTGATGTATCCTGCAGGTAAAGTATTATACTTGAATATTTTTAGTAACTGTTGCATCATGGCAGTCCTTAGGGCTTTCAGTCTGTGGTGGCAACATCAGTCCAATGGCTCCTGGACTCAACCTTCTATTCTGGTCATGACTGGAATATTTTAATTCAATTCAGTTTTATTTGTACACAACCAGTTCACAACAGCAATAACCTTAAAGCACTTCAAACAGCTACATTTATTACAGGATTTTTTTTAGTCCTCATGAAATGTGGCACTCTACGTCACTGCAAGCACCATCAGGTAAACCTGCCAATATGTGTGAAAACAAACAAATACGAGCCAGTCTCTGTTGTTCTTTGTGTTTAGCAAATTTTAAGCCTTTTGAAAACCACAAACAAGTAAATGTCAGCAAGTGAGGATTGTTAATGTGAGCACGTAGACATGTAGGCATAAATATTTAGCTCAAGCACATAACCTTCTGCTGCAGAGGTACTAGGGTCTTGAAGTCTTGTTTTATTTTTCATTACTTTTGTTTGTGTGCTTTAAGGTCTTCCACAATATCTCTGTGGCACCTCTGTCAAAAGCTGCTTTTAAAGGTTTGTTTTAAATGCATTGTAGGTTGCAAAATAGTTAAACGAAAACAGTACATTAGGAATTAAAAGTCAAGACTGAGTATTTAATTTAATATATGTGTTATTATGGAATAGCAACATTGCAAATTGTTCAATTCAATTTTTTTCAATTCAATTTTATTTATACAGCTCCAAATCACAACAACAGTTGCCTCAAGGCGCTTTATATTGCAAGTTAGACCCTACAATAATACAACAGAGAAAACCCCAACAATCATATGGTCCCTCATGAGCAAGCGCTTTGGCGACAGTGGGAAGGAAAAACTCCCTTTTAACAGGAAGAACCCTCCAGCAGAACCAGGCAAACCAGGTATTTGGGGGTTTTTTAAATTAAGTTTTAAAGACACAAATTGTGCTCTGCTTTACTAGACCACCACCCAAAGTAAAGTTTATGCCATGGCTGCCCTAAATTAACATTACTGGTAATTACCAAAATAATTTTTTTATGTTTGTGTAATGGTTAATCCACCAGTATGCTAAAATTATATTTTTAATGCTAAAATATAAATATTGTTGTTATCCATGAATTTTCAAATTTACTCTTTTACAAAAAGTGGAAAAAAATAGCACATTTTTCACTTAAGATCCCAAAACACGGTTACTTACTTACATTCCAGAATATAAAAATTAGTTTTAGCAATTTAATGTTATGGTATGTTTGATTAATTTCTGATTTCTTGGAGAAGTCCAGTGTATCGGCTCAAATTTGGGTATAAAAATGTGACTTTATTGTTTGACCAAAAAAAACAAAACAAAAAAACATAATACAGTTTTTTTTTCAACAGGTAGTCTAATAAATCTGTACATGACAAAGTTGCATCCTAACACCCTGGTCTGTTTTTCCCAGCTGTTATGTTTCAGTCTTACACAACTTAATCATAGAGCCGCTATGCAGTCTGTTTGGGAGTCAAACTAAGGTCAAAAGATCAGGAGATTGGTTTCAGTGAATGTGTTTAAGAAAGACCATCAAATGCTGTTGCTTAACTGTCTGAGCAAATCTTGTGTTTTTCTCAAGAGACTGTTATCAAAAAAATCAACATCCAGGGTGCAGGCCTTCAGCAAGCTACCTCTGCTGAATTCAGATACAGCTCTAAGTTGTCATTATGCCTTTCCATAGTTGTAAACATGTACCTACTCAATAATTATGGCTGCAACTACCAAAATAAAAGGGTGTATAATTGTTGTCTTAAAGCCAACATTTTGTTTGTGCCAGTTTTGTTATGAGAAAGGTTTTGCCTGAAGCAGAAAATGGCTACTTACTGTTGTATGTGTTCAAAGGCATCTCAATTGCAACATACCTGAGACTAAATACATATAAAGTAAAAAACACGTCAAAGTCCTGAACTGGAATGATCACAAAAAGTACAAACTGTGAAAAAGCACAATTGGGAATGCATAACTTAGCAATGAGTGATTGCTGTCAGCTTCCTTTCAAAAGTCATGCAGCTGTGTGGCAGTGTTTGTTGAGTAAGCTTTAAAAAAAAAGAAAGAAAGAAAAAAGGAGACTCGTAACTGCCTTCCACAATAAAACTGCCTTCACTTCCCTGAAAGACTCGGTCAGTGGTCACCTTTAGGTCTGACATGAAAAAAATGTTAGCTTCCTGGTTAGCATGGTGGCACAGTGGCTAAGCACTGTTATCTCACAGCAAGAAGGTTCTGGGGCTGAACCTTTGGGTCAATCTGGGGTTTTCTGTGTCGTGCACGTTCTCCCCAGGTATTCTGGTTTCATCACAAAGACATGCATGTGAGGTTAACTGGTGATTCTAAATTAGCCACAGGTTGTCAGCGTGTACCCTAATCTCAGATATTTATTTCAATTTCTTCTATCATCTTGAAATTTATTACAATTTATTGCAATTTATTACACCGTATCCACACACAGCTGTCTTTTTCCTGTTGTTCTTGAAGTTGATGGGAATATTCTTTTCTACAATGTAATAAGCAGTGGGCATGAAACTGGCAGACTTGTAGTGCATGGGTTAGTAATGAGTAAATCCCCACTAATCTAGGTGGTGGATTAGGGCTGATCACCCCTGAAGTGAAATGCTCAGTTTTCCAGACAATGGGTTTAGCCATATATTCCTGGAACTTTTGTTTTTTTTTTACTGGAAATCTAGAGTTATTTATTTATTAGTCTTTAATCAAAGGCAAAAAAAAGTACTAAGTAAGCCTTTTTAGAAAACTGCAACAGAAAAGGCATTAGAATTAAAGAGAACTATACAACACAGGAAACATATCTAATGTTTGATCTGAGATATTTTCTTATTTCATGAAAAGTACTGGTTCATTTTGAATTTGATGGCAACAACACATCTCAAAATGTTGGTAGAATGACACAGAAGGTTGGAAAAGTAGGTGGGAGTAAACAGAAACAGCTGGAGGAACACTTTCATCTAATTCAGTTAATTAGCAACAGGTCAGTAACTTCACTGGGTAGGAAAAGAGCCTCTTTTAGAGGCACAGTTTCATAGAAGTAAGGAATGAAGAAAAATGGGTGGAGAATCAGAAACATCACCATCTTCTCTGTGGCAAAGGTTCGTTTAAAATGTACAGAGGCAAAGCAGAAAACTTGTGCAACTTCAGAAAATTAAAATGAGAAAATCTGTTATCAGTTATAAAAAACCTGAATTGGTGATGGTATGGGACAGCTTTATAGCTATTTTACACAAGTACCTACTCAGCTCGACTCGACTCAGTTTGGTTCCTTTTCCATTACAATCAAGTACCACCTAATGTGCGTAGGATTGTTATAACCACGTGTCAGAAAGTCCCAAGACGTCATTTATATGCAACACGAACACCATAACGATGGAGGACGTCGAGGCGATGGTATACCTGCTGCTTGGTCTATGGCTTTTTATCAGACTCAGGGACCACAGTGTTGTTTTTTTGTGTAGCCATTTCCCTTGTTGCTGGCTTTCAAAAATGGCAGTTTTGATTTTCGTAGAGGAGTCTCATGACTCATTGAGTGACACCACTGACTAGCAAATTGGTGGCATGCAGTCTGTTGACGTCACATTTTTGGATTGCCTCAGATTGCTTGGAACCCCAGCCAAGCAGGTGCTAAAAAGTACCTGGTACTGGGTACTGCCACCTAATGGAACCCTAAAAAACCGAGTAGAGCCGTGCCAATCCACCCGAATAGGTACTAGTGGAAAAGGGCCATTAATGTCTATGGAATTGTCAGATTGCACGTCTGGAAAATCACCCTCTTTGCTGAATGGTATATCCAGGTTTTAGAGCAACGTATGCTTCCATCCAGATGAAGTCTTTTTCAGGGAAGGCCTTGCATATTTCATCAAGACAATGCCAAACTGAATACTGCATCTATTACAGCATGACTTCATAGTAGAAGAGTCCTGGTGTAGGCTGGTTCAGCTGAACTTATTTATGAAATGAAAAATACAAGCAAGTAGATCCAGGACTGTGAGGCAGCTAGAAAAATATTTTAGGCAAGAATGAGGACAAGTGGCAAACATAGTCCTGTCCTAACTTTTTTGAGATTGCTGTCATAAAATTGAAAATGACCTTTTTTTTTCTTCTTAAAATGGCACGTTTTCTGTGTTCTATGTTCTAATGTGAATAAAAATGTGGGTTCACAACTTTTTTTTTAATCATTAAATTATTTTTTTATTTGTATTTTACACAGCCTCACAACCTTTCTGGAATTGGGGTTATACACTGAAAATCTAGCGTTGCCATCGAGCCTCTCAGCTTCTCATTAACCTCTCCTTCACCACAGTGGGCAAAGAAAGGTAACATGCTGGGAGAAGCTAAGAGCAGAGGAAAATGTCAGGGGAGGGACAATATAACGTCAGAAAGGAGGAGCTGAACAGACAGGAGAGGAGGAGACTTGTCACATGACGGTACTGGAATGTCATCTTGTCCTTGGAAAGGACACAGGCATCTCACAACAAAGGATTTCCTTGTCTTCATCTCCCTAACTTTTTTTGTCTTGATTTCACTCTCCTTCAAGAAGCTCTTATCTGTCTTCCATTTTCTTAAAGTATCTCCTACCCAGTCGCTATTCACCTTTCGTACAATACCATCTCAGTTCCTGACACTGCACACGAGAAGGACACACACTCAAGATGCCCTTTGTACTCTAGAGTTTTCTTTTTTTTCCACTCTGCTGCTAGTTATTTCTCAGTGGGAGTTCATTCACGCACGCGTGCGCACACACACACACGTGCACACACCTGTAACCTCTCCCACATCCCTTATTCCTCTTCATTATCATAATCATTTTACCTCTCTCTCACACACACACACACACACACACAGAATTCCTATGCTGACTCCTCCCCTCTGTGAAGACTTTCCCCTGGGGGCCTCACAACCTTCCCTCATGGAAAACTACCAGGGCACACCACACACAAACACACACACACACAACGAGACCTGTGTTAACAGTGGACCGCAGAGTAACGGGGAATAGAGAGAAGAGAGAGAAAGGGTGATGAGCGAGGGGGATGGAGGACAGAGGGCCTGTGACTGATAAAATTTGATGAAAACGAACATAAATCTGTCCAGCTCTTCCATTCACACACACGTGACAACGTGAATATTTATACAAGTGCCTTGAAATGCTTACCGATAGCTAAATGGTCACTGAGAAAGAGAAAGTGAGCACGCCCACTCCAATCCAAAGCAACACCACCTCCCACTGGACTAATCCCCCATTGACCTAACTACTGCCGGATGGCACTGCTATGTTATTCACAGGACTTCCATCCATTGAAATCTTACTGTAGCAAATTGCTGGTCAAGGTCAGATGAATTTTAGGTTAAAATTCTGTTTTCTCAGGTATAGACACTGATTACCTTTGCAGAACATGAAATGAAATGATTATTATCACCTTAAAGGTAAATTGTGGACATACCAGACTTATGTATGGCGTGCAAGAGGCCAGTTTTCACACTCATAAATCATTTAACATGTGTGCTAAACCTAAGTCCTGTAGGAATGATAACTGAATCAACGGCAAAATCATCATCAGCTGAAGTGAAGCATTAAAACGCTTAAAGGGTACGTAGAGAGCGTATGTTCTTACTACGGTCATCTCGGAGACATAGCACAGAAGCCCCACCCACTTGATGTTCAAACCCTCTGGAGGAGGCAGCCAATCAAAGGAAAGTTGGATTCCAAGGCAAGGTGCCTTTAAAAGGGCGAGAAGGTTAAATGCCTCGTTTCGCCACAGAGGATCAAGTGAGGCCTCGTAAAACATAAATCAAGATAATTTTGAATAGTGATTGATGCAAAGTGGAGTCCAAGAAAAACGAAATAGAGCTGGAAAAGAGCATAATAGGTCCACATTAAAATTATTTACATTATCCTGATCAATGTGACCTTTCGTGTGAGGCAGCATGACCGAGTTTTATTTTCACCAGACATTTATACTATGAAAAACAAAGGGTTCAACATGGGCATGTGAGAGACTGTAGTCTTTAACTTGTACCAACAGTCCATGAAGAACAGGCGAACAGCCCCCAGAGAAAAGGGAATAACATCCATGTAGCATCCATTTAGCTTGGTATAACGTATACTTTCTTTAACCCAAGAGCTGCGAAATGATTGTCAGTGCACCCTGAACAATAAACACAACCTACAACAGAAAAGCTGAGAGTACCTCATTAAAGTGAATAATATGAACAATATGCCAAGAAACAAATTAAAAAAGAAAAAACGAGGAAACAAAATGACACAAAGGAAAAACGCAATTAGACCAAAAAAATAAATAAAATGAAACAAATAAAAAGTAAAAATTTAAAAAAGATATATGATTAAAAAGAAAATTAATTAAAAAAAAATGCAGATCCCTGAACAGCAAATATCCTACAAAAACCTTAGTTTTTGCCAAGGACTCCTGGAGGTACTTGCTGTTGCAAGTTTTACTTCATGTACAGACAGGCTGGAAAACATGCGGCACAGAAGAGTCAGAACGGAGCCAAGAATCAAGCACCTGCTCTCTCCAGTCCACCCAAAACACTTCAGTAACACTGTGTCAGAAATATTTAGCTTATTTATCACATTAATATTATTAGAAATATTGTAATGGACTTTTGCAGAAAAGTAATCTGATAATTTCCTAACCACTAAAAAGTGTTCTGTAGGCGCACATTAAATGCTATAAACGCATTCATTTGAATGTGATGGTTTTGTTAGATTTCATGTTCAAATTCAATTAATTCTATTTTTTTATGTAGTGCCAAATCACAAGAGCAGTCACCTTATGGTCTACTTATATTATTTGAGATCATTTGTTCTTTTATATCAGGGGTGTCAAACATAAGGCCCAAGGGCTAGAATCGGCCCGGCCAAGACTCCCATCTGGCCCAGTGGACAGCTTTAGAAAATGTGGAGTGCATAGATTTTTACTTTTAACTGTATTTTTATAAGTTTATATATATATATATATTCCAAATTTACCCCCTCCCCCTACTTCCATTCGTATTACACCAAAGTAATTAACTAATAGATAAACAGTTAAATTACAGAAAATTTCCTGTTTTTCAACTATGTACTATAAAAAGTCAGGTTTTCTTTTTCTTACAGCGAGTCCACGGGGAAAAAAAGGACATTTTCTGTGAATGAATGAAAACTTTATAGTTTATAATTTAATGACAGTATGGGTAATGAACTGTCAGAACCCAATTTTACACATTTATCATGTTTTTTCACTGGTCTGACCCACTTTAGATGAAAATCAGCTGTGTGTCACTCATGACATCCTTGCTTTATACTTAGTGTCAACATTTTTAAAGATCCATTGTGAACTGTATTTGTTTCAAGCTTTAAAAATATACAGTAGGAAATATATATATATTAAAAACATTTTATAAAAGAAATGTTTCTTTTTAGTAACATTAAAACGTGTTTAACAATATATTTAGATTTAATACTTTCGATTCTGCAGGTTTAAACCCTTGATCGTGTCACATAGTGTTGCTGTATTCTAGGGCGTAACATCCAAATGTGGTGCTTCGAGTTCTGCTCAGAAGCTTAACATGAGGGTTATATGGACTGATCATTTTCACTGTACAAAATATAAACACCACATTGTCCCGCCCCACCTGTCACTTCCTTCAGCATCAAAATTATGTAATGTACAATGACTCACACACACACACACACGTATCTCTCTCTGTTTTTCCTCTCTTTAAAAAAAAGTATAATCTGCAAATTACCTTACAACAAGGATCAGTATTTAAATGGTTAAAATCCCACAGTATCCATAGTGGAAGCTTTAGAAATTTTACATCTGTCTCAAAAAAAGGAGAAAAACCCCCAAGAAAAAACAAAGTAGGTGAGATGTGAATGTGAGAAATATGTAAAACTAATTTAAAGTGGGGAATTATTTAATAAAAGCAAAATGTTAAAGTTTGTGGGTTTAATTTTGACAGCAAAAGAAAAAAAATACTAAAACAGAGTGCATGCCCAGCAAACACACGCATGTAAAACACACAGAGAGAGATATCCTCATCTCCCCTTCACATGCCTCTTCTGATAATCAGCAATCAAACCGGTCTGCAAAACTTTTGCAAAAATATTATTAAAAAAAAAAAAATCATGCACAGTCTGATCTTGCATGTAAAGACATTCTGACATAGGCCAGTGTTGCCTAGCAACAAGGTCTCATGCATAATAGTTGAGGTGTACTGTCCGTAACTCTAGCATGGTGGTGCGAGTGAGATAAAGGGAAACAAAATAGAAATGTTGACTTTGTGAAGACAGCCGGAGGTGTGGAGTGTTGGTGTGGAGAGCTACATCAAAAAGCTTTAAATAAGAGACAGAAACAGTGTGCAAACTCCAGGTATTTGAACACAGAGTGGTTAAATCCAAGTTTGAGCTGGCATTTGGTGACCGGAGGTTCCTGGTTCTTACAGTTCAGCTTCAGCACAGTAAACTTGAGGAATATCCTGCCCTGATGGCACAGCAATTTTAGCAAGTCAGAATACAATTACCTCGGGGGTTGGTTTGCTCCTGATGTGTTCACAGCTCAGATTTTTACTCACTGATAACTTCAGATGTAAAAGATAATATCTAAGGCATACTGCCTCATGGATGTAGCTACAGTCATGGGAAAAAGGTGGTTTCCATGGGACCCCCATGTACACTGTTAAAAAGTCCATCCCATGATTTAGTAGCTTGTAGAACCTGTAGAGCCACTTTTAGCAGCAGTAATGTGAATTCACTGTTTTCTGTATGACTTTATCAGTCGCTCATATCATTGCAGAGGAATTTTGGTTCACTCTTCTTTACAACGTTGTGTCAGTTCATTGAGGTTTGCAGGCATTTGTTTGTGCACAGCTCTCTTAAGTTCGCGCCACAGCATTTCAATCAGGCTGAGGTCTGGACTTCGATTGGTTCATTGCAACACCTTGATTCTTTTCTTTTTCAGTCATTGCATTGTAGATTTGCTGCTGTGCTTGGGATCCTCGAGCGTTAGCTGTCAGACAGACGGCCTCACATTTGACTCTAAAATACTTTGGTATACAGAGGAGTTCATGGTCGACTCAAGGTGCTGAGGTCCTGTGACTGTAAAACAAGCCCCAATCATCATTCTTCCTCCACTGTGTTGATATGCTATGTTTGGTTTTCTCCATACACGATGCTGTGCATCTCCACTTTAGTCTCGTCTGTTCAAAGGACATTGTTCCAGAAGTCTTGTGGTTTGCTCAGATGCAGCTTTGGAAATCTAAGCTTTGCTGCCATTTCTTTTTTAGAGCGAGAAGGCTTTCTCCAATCCTTCCAAACAACCCATAATTATTCAGCCTTTTTCTAATTATACTGTTAAGCGCTTTAACATGCTAACTGAGGCCTGTAGAGTCTCAGATGTAGCTCTTGCGTCTTTTGCAGTTTCTCTGAGAATTGCACGGTCTGATCATGGCCACCAAGTTTTCCACTTGTAAACAATCTTTCTCACTGTAGATTGATAGTCTTCAAATTTGGCCTTTTAGCCAAACCCTTCTTAAATTAAGGGATAGCAGCAATTGCTTTTCTAAGATAACTGATGATGTCTTTTCTCCTTGGAATTGTGTTAAACTTCTGCTTTTATAGAGGCGCTCACACTTGCTCACATTATATGGACGTAACAGGCATGTTAGAACAGAACATTCATCATCCTTTTGAACATACATTTAGTTCTGCAAAGAACTAATGCAAAGAAAACCCGAACCAAGAATCATCCAACCTCATGAAATGTCGAGCATCAAACTTGCCCCCCATTCACATTGCCCCCCATTGTCCCCAAACTGCATACCTGGGAAATCTGAAGAGTTACAGGTTTGCTGTACCCAGATACGCTTGCTAAGCTCCAACTGGACAATCACTTTACAGCAGAGGAGTTTTAGAAATCAACTTGTTTTCGGTGTTTTTTTGGTGATTTCTTTACAGATGCATTTAAGGTGGATGTTAATTATTTTTAAACTTGAGTGAGTCATTTCAGTCCAAAAACTAAAAGAAAATTAAATACAGACTGTAAGATATGGGATGGAGTCACATACTGAAGCTGATGTTTCTCCCTTCACTTACGTCTGGTTAATGAGTGCAAGAAGGGGAGGATTTGTGCTCAAGGGTCCCTCAGAGGCTGATCTTAACAAGGGGAGAGCAGATGGATTTCTTGGACACACGCATACACACAGGAATTAAAATGGATTGACAATGTGAGCCTCGAGGGAACAATGTGGACTTGGATGCAAAGTAAAATTATTTCAGATTTCCTCTGAGTTTCTGCTGCAACTGAGTTTCAGATTTACACTTACTGCCCTGCTGGATCATTTCACAGGCCGCACGCAAGAAACAGCATGGCCATGAATTTGAATTAGGACAGCGAACAAAAAAGTAGAATACACATAATGCATGCACACACAGAGGAACGTGGATTTCTCTCTGGGGCTCCAGGGACTGGTCTTAGCTCCTTAATGATGTCAGAGCCAGAAAGCTGGATTTACTGTGGTGGGGAGGGCTGAGGAAGGACAGCCCACTACAACCAGACACACAGACACACACTTCTGGCTATTCCACTTATCACTCCATCAATTATGCACATACTTGTGCACAAAAATAACATTCGGAGAGGAGAGTGACATTGTAACACACTCCCAAAGGACGAGACATTCCTGTTGGGGAACAGGTACGCACTCGCCATGTGAGTAATGACACGGCATGATGGTGTAAATAAGAAGCTAGACAACAGAGTCAGTACAATGAGTTTTCAGAGCAACTGTGAACGAGTTTGTGTGTCTAGGTGTCGCGGGGTCCTCTCCTAAACTTCTCCCGAACAAATGCAGGCGTAGTCAGGAAGCGTTCAGTGTGGATAGTTTATTCCGCCGGCCTCCCAGGTGCACAAAAAGATTATTTACAAAGAAAATAGAAAACTAACTTAATTCAACACAAAACAAACATCTATATACAAAACACAAGCGGCTGAGCCAGTCTGCATGTTACCCTCTCTGTAACATCTCACAGCAAAAACCCAAGTACCCCTGACAGCCTCCTTTTATACCCCATTGCCACTCCCACTAGGCATAATAGTCATCCCTTTATTATTTCTTTTCCTCAGCTTATTTCCAGCTGTATTTCTACAATACATATATATGTATATGCAGACATTTATGGCCACTTCCAGGCAGCCTACAGTGTTTCACAATAACAAAAAAAACAAAACAAAAATA
>VVHJ01033173.1:23556-34459 GCA_015107715.1 Tylochromis polylepis | reverse complement strand
ACCGCGGGGGGTCTGAAAGCGATGCACCGGGAGTCCGG
Source organism: Tylochromis polylepis (assembly GCA_015107715.1). Taxonomy (NCBI): domain Eukaryota; kingdom Metazoa; phylum Chordata; class Actinopteri; order Cichliformes; family Cichlidae; genus Tylochromis; species Tylochromis polylepis. Next base: position 34,421 of record VVHJ01033173.1, on the reverse strand, counting down.
TGTTTCGCCGGCTCTAGTGAGCCATCTCTGAAAGCGTCAGAGCACTTTTGCAAATATGTGATGTCTTGATGAATCGAGCAGATATTTGGAGTTTACACAGCTACATTCTTGTCTGGAAATATCTTAGACGTTTATTTTGTGACCCAGAATGTTGTATTTGAAAATGTAGCTGTCCTCCACCGCCGTTTGTACCACCTCCGCAGCTGCCGCCATTGGTGGAAACTGGAATGGGCTGGGCCTCGCTATGAATTCTGAGATAGGTTGGGCCATGCAGGATACACCTGATCCATCCTTCAAATCCGGGGAAATGAAGGACGCATTTGTCGCCGCATTTGGAGCATCCTTGGAATTGGGACAGCCTTCGTCGTGTCGCTGTGCCGTCAGAAGCATGCTACATAGGAAGCATCCTAGGTTTTGGGAAAGGGCCTATCTCTAAGGGAGAGTCCAGCAACTCTTCGGACGAAGCTCATTTCTCCCGCTTGTATCCATGATCTCGTTTTTTCGGTCAATACCCACAGCTCGTAACCATAGGTGAAGGTAGGGACGTACATCCCATGACACCAACCAACTAAAAAAAGCTTATAAAATATTTTATTCAAGAGCTGGAAAACTGGTAAAAAAAAAAGAAAAAAGAAAAAAAATAGTTGCAGCTGCAATCAAAGACTGATCTTCAAAACACATGTTTTTTTCTTTTTCTTTTTTTTTTAATTTGAGATTCTCTGACACAGAAGTACAAAATCAGTTTTTGCTGGAGCCATCAAAGGTAATTTTCTAGCATTAAAACTTAATAGCAGAGAGACTGAGAACATGTTAAGGCAAATTCCAGTTCCATCAAGTCTCAGACTATCCTAGCACAAACTTCATTGTTATTATATGCTACACACTGTACCATCACCAACAACCGAGCACTGTATTTTAGGCACATGCATAAACAGTGTTTTGCACTTTTGTGAAACAGGAACAGGCATGTCAGTGAGCATTAGCACTCAGTCTTTACTGGACTTCCAAGGCAACTCAAGACTGAAACATTTAGTGCACATGTGAAAATGTGAAAAAATACCCCTTTTACAGTATATCATCTGTATTTTATTTAGCATTTGAGCGTATTGTGTGATTGTGTGTAGGTCATTCTTCTGCAGGAAACCTTCTAATAGCTGGCAGGTTCTTCTCTCAGCATTTTTCAATGATGACTGCGATACCCTGACCACCGCCGATACAGGCAGACCCGATGGCGTACTTGCCTCCTCGCCGCCTGTCAGAAAGTAAGATAATTATTCAAAGTCACTTCAAATAATGTGCAGAAATCTTCTCATTATATAAGATAGCATGCACCACTAAATGACTACGCTACCTGAGCTCATGCACCAGGTGAGCAGTGATGCGAGCGCCAGAAGCACCGAGAGGATGTCCGATGGCAATAGCTCCACCATTAACATTGCTTTTCTCCAGGTCCAGTCCTAGAGCCTTGGCAACAGCCAGATACTGAGGGGCAAAAGCCTCATTGACCTGTGCAAAACAACAGACACACCTGAGTATTCACTTTGAATAAATGACAACATACATATATAAAATGCACTGTTGGAAAAAGTACATTTCTTCTCTACTACATTTCACAGCCCCAGTTTCTAGCAAGAAAGGCTGGTTGCTATGTTATAAAAAAGCATTATAAAGTTATCAATATTGGACACATACTTAAGGTTAAACCATTTTATTTCAACTTTTCAAGTATTAAAAAAAACTAAAGTATTGAAGTAATATTAAAGTATTAAAAAATAATAAATAGTTCAAATGATGTTAGTTTGTCCAATGAATTTCAAGCCTCTGAAAGTGAGGGATTATGTCTAAAATTGGTTGTAATTCCTGTGGGGTTTTAAAACTCAATGTCTAATGTTAACGTTTATTCACAACTTGATGGTTTGATTTAAAGTCCATTGTAGTGATGTACAAAGGCAAAACTACAAAAAATATGTCACTGCCCCAATACATACGGGCCTAACTGTATTTACGTAAATTTGACTGAGAATAGTGGTTTACATATTTGCCTAACAAATGAAAGAATTTGGTTCAATCCCGGGAAGAGACACAGATCCTTTTGCGATTGTGGCAGGAAGGACACAAATCAAACATGTGCTGGTGACCTCTTGTCAATAAGGAAGCAGCTGTGTGCACTTTCACCAACATATTATTTTCATTTTCCTTAATTAATTATAATGGAATATTTTTATGTTGTTGGATTACTGCTTTGTAATTGACCAAAAAAAGCAAGTGAGTATTTGTTTCATTGTATGAGAAATGATGGGAACAAACCTCCACGAGATCCATGTCTTTGAGACTTAGACCAGCTTTCTTAAGGGCTTCTGTGATTGCTGGAACAGGACCTAAAATAAATAAAGTAAAAGAAAGGTTAGGTAATCATTACTTTTAATCCAAAGGTGCCCAGATTACACCTTTAAGACAACAGTGTCGCTAACCTATTCCCATAATGCTTGGGTCACAGCCTGACACATGATAGGCCACAATTCTGGCCAGAGGAGTGAGCTTGTGTTCCTTCAGAGCATCCTCACTTGAAATCACCAAAGCAGCAGCACCATCAGATACACCCTGGGGATAGAAATGATAGGTACAATTAGTAAAGAGGGAGAGGCTGGATAACATTTATAATGAACTATATTTAAATGTCTTTTAATGGCAAGTGTGAGTGTACAAAAACATCCTGGAGTGATATCACACACACAAAAAAAATGAATGAAACAAAAGCTAAGAGTAGCAATAAGGGAGTCTAATGCATCAAAAAGTGGTATGTTTTTCCCAGTGACCACGAACTGTCTGACTTCATTAAGAAAACCCGATCATCTCAGATTGGTGAGAATAGTTGGCACCTCTAGCATAAACTCACTGAAGCGTTAGCAGCAGTAACGGTCCCTCCCTTCTTGAAGACAGGAGGTAGTTTGGCCATCTGTTCCAGTGTGGTCTGAGGCCGAGGGTGCTCATCATGAGTCATGGGCACTTTGCCTTTCTTAGCTTTCACCTCAATGGGAGCAATTTCTGCTGTGAAGTAACCACCCTCATGAGCTGTAAACAGAAAGCAGTCAAAGCTTAGCGTTTAAAACAGTAACTGAGTATGAGGGTGAATTAAAAGGCAAACCATGAAAAGATATCAAAAAACAGGGTCTGCCTTACCTGCCTTCCACCTTTGTTGAGTCTGATGTGCGTAGTTGTCACAGTCCTCTCGGGTGATCTGGTATTTCTCTGCCAGGTTTTCTGCTGTGATGCCCATCGGGGTTTTAATATGCAGGTCAGTCAGCCCTGCCCACAAAGTATCCTCTAGCTGGTAGGCAGATGAAGGTAGGTTTATATTTTTGTTAAACCTCATGTCTATTACCAAAGCTTGTAGTTATGGTCATGTACATTTATATCAAGTGTTCATAGATTAGAACACTGATCTACTAACCTTAAGATCGACGCCAAACTTCGTACCAAATCGTATGTTACGGACAGCATAGGGAGCCTGGCTCATACTCTCTGAACCTCCACACAGGACCACCTCTGAATCCCTGAGACAAATCTCCTACAAACACAAAAGGTGACAGGCATTTTGTTTTTGGAGCAGCAGAAAGGGGGTAAGACATATAATGATCATTTTACTGATGGTTTTGTGGTTTTTTAAAAGACTTCCCTGAGCTTCCTCACCTGCCACCTTCAAACAAGCATTCACCACAAGGATTCCTTTCCAGGTGACTCTCCATCTCGCATTACCTGCCTGTCCACAACCGGTGCCCCACTCTCCAACCTCACTTATCTCCACTCCTAGTAAGAAACTCATACACTCCTGGAGACTGTATCATAAAACTGGGAAACCACCTCTTACATTGTGCTGTATCTTCCTCCCTCTCTCTTCTCCTTACAGAGAAGCTGCTTTCTTGTCGGACCTTCTTTTCCCTGCAATAATTATTACTCTCATTTAGTATTTCTCTTCCTTAGTTTGAATGAGGACCCCACCCACTCACTACATCAACCACCACTCAAACGTTTGTGGATTTCACTCCAAAACAGTTTCGAAGTTCTGGACATTCCCAAAGGAAATGGTAATGTTAAGCTACTGATGATCCACGAACCTTCCAACAGTTTGTTCCTACACCTTAATGTCTTTCTGTAATAAAAAACTTTGCATTTTTCCACCCAAATTCCCTCCACGTATGTGAAACTGCAGTTTTCCATTCTGACTTTTCCATTCTTATGCAGATGTAACTATTTTGGCTTTACTCTCCCATTTGTCTTTGTAGTGTTGATATTATTTTTTTTAATCTATTTTCTTGTTTGTATGTTGATAGGAAAACACTCAATACACTGTTTTCTACTTTGGCTAATCCTTCCTTTATGGGTCTGCAAGATTTATTTTCATTAGTTTAGTGGTTACCTGAGCGCCATTGATGATGGACTGGAAACCAGATCCACACAGTCTGTTCACGGTGAGAGCGGGCACTGGGATAGGTACACCACACCTCAGACCCACATGACGAGCAATGTAAGGTGCATCAGCTGAGCTCTGAACGTAGGGAAGTGGATCAGAAAGAAAACGTAAGCTACAGTAGTCAGATCATTTATAATTAACGTAACATGACACGGTTTCATTCAGTGTTGTATGTGTGATCAGTACCTGCATGACATTTCCCATGATGATGCTGTTTACAAGCTCTGGGACCACACCCCCTGCAGCAAGTGCAGCTTTGGCTGCATGTTCAGCCAAATCTGTTGCACTGTGATCCTTCAGTACTCCACCATAGGTACCAAATGGAGTGCGCTTGGCAGCTACAATAAATACACCTAGGAAAAAAAGAGCATTTTAGTTTGGAGTTAACACCACCCACCACTGAGCTACAGCCAGATCGTAGCAGGGGGACAGAGAGAGAAGATTTGTGAAGGGATAATTAGCACTAAAGCGACATGATTTACAGGGTGTTGAAACAGAGCCGAGTCTGATTTCTTATTTTCAATTCTTCGTTTATGTATTCAAGTTAAAGTTCCTGTTTAGGTTTTCTCCTATAGTGTTTCTGTTTTTATTTCCTGATAGTGACTTTGATTTATTGTTTCATCACTGTATATGGTTCCCTAGGGAGTTTTGTTTTTTGTATTTTCTGATGTTTGGGTTTATGATGAATACATGCAGCCATGGTCTTCCCTGTGTTTCTATTTGCTGCCTAGCTCTGTTTTGTTCTGGTCACTTTTGTTTACTTGTCTTGTTTAGCTTACTCTCAGTTACTTCCTATTTTACTTTGAAGGGTTGTTTTCTTTCATGTTGTGAGTCATTTTTTCATCCTGTCTGCCTTCCCCTGATTCCCCCATTGTTTTCACCTGTTGGTGATTGTGTTCGCCTGTGTTTCGCTCTCTCCTGTTTCTCATTAGTGATCTCATTCTGTGTATATATAGCTTTGTCCTTTTGTCCTATCTGTTTGGGTTGCTTTGTCCAGAGGCCTGCGGCCTGCGGCCTGCATGGCAAAGTAGGAGTTTGTCTTACCTGGTTAATGTCAAGGTTAACCCTAAGTTTTCTGTGTTATAATGGTGGATCACCATGTTAACTTGCTCTTGCTCTGGAACCAAACCTGCTCTGGTGCAGGTTATGTTCCACGATAAAGATCAACAGGTATGAAATCGCTACCTACTGACAAAGTAATTCTCTATAAAAAATAGTGTCATCATTCCTAGAAGATCTCGCAGACCACAGTGTGCAGGTAGTGGGGTATAGAGTTTTTCAATAGTGTCTAAAGTCCTTCTGTTTCCATGTTGATCAGTAAGAAATATAATTTATTAGATGCAACTTTGTTATTTCTTCCTGTTGGTTACTGGTAACTTATTCATGCTTGTAGAACAATTGTTTTATAAGAATGAATGATTCTAAAACAGTTCACATATTTGTAGCCTACTTGCTAATTGTATTTCAAATTTGCATGTAGAAAAAGCCTACATTTGAATTCTGTTTCTTCCATATTTACTTGCTCTCAGACTAAATGCATCTGAAGTAGCAGCTGAAAGAAAATCTAAAGCTGTCTCTGAAACATTAATTCAATATACTTTCAGTTGGAGCCCTGGTGAGGTTTTAACAGTGTGAGAGCAAGCAAAGAACAAATCTTAACAGAAATCAAATGTAGGCTTGAACTACATACAAATGTGATTAAGGTCCACAAAGGTGTCCTGTTTGCAGATCATTAACACTTGTAGGATCCAAAACTGTAAAAACTCTTGCAGCTCAAATGGAGGAGGCAAATCAAGGAATTAAGTTGTGTTTAAGCGTCTATTACTGATGGTCATCAGGGAAACTGACTTTAGATCCATCTGCACACAGGGGTCTGAGAAATCTTCCAGGAATAGTGATGCCGTTTCATTTTATACCCGTCCTCTAATCCAAAGTAGGTTTTGGCGAGTTACCATGGCAATGTACCCTGTAAGTGATTCACCTTGGTGCAGAAAACCTAGGGTTAAACCTGAAGTTCCCTGGCTAATATAAAATCCTGCTTTGTAGCACAGGCCTCAGCTCTTGTCAGTTTGGTGTATGTTCCTGTTGGGTCTTAATTCATATTTTATTTTTTAATTCACTGTTTTTGCATTTGGGGCCTCATTGACAATCGGCCAAAAATTGATCTGAAAGACATGGCAACATTTTTGAGAGAGGGGAAAAAAAAAAATTGGGTTAAAGTTCATAGTACCTTAATAGGAATGATCTCTATTTTGAAATGCTGCACTGATGGAACCTTTTCAGTTTTAAAGGGACACTGAACTATCGATTAATGTCTGCTATGTGTCAGGAAATGCAGGATGCTTTGACCTGGAATCAAGTTTGCAAATATTATAGTAACACCTGACGCATACAGCTGGAGTCTGTTTAATGTTGAGTAATATGCCTCCTCCACTCTGAATGGGGGCACTGTACCAAACTCACAGAAGAGTGCACAGATTTGTGAATTAAAACTATTTATACATCCACTATAAAGCTTTTTTTAAATAGTCATTTTGTTTACATTTCTGAAACTGAGAGCTTTAAGCAGAAAAGTTAAACATAAACTAAGCATAATGAATCTGTACCAGAACGAAGCACTGAGTAGGACGGCATAAATGATTAATTAGACAACAGTATCAACAAGCCGTTGAAACTTATGTATAATTACTTTTTAAATGGAATTATGGCTCAAAGCAGTGGTTGAATGGCTGGGCATGTAAGGGGGGAATATTGGGAGCTGTTGATATGTTGCATATAAAATGGCTCGATGCCCAGTAATCCAAAGTCCTTATAGATAATTTCTTTAAAGATTAACACCATATTCATGACATAATTGTCATGAGGAAAAACTAAAATGAAATGCTGCTACCCAACTTTTTGATGTTCTGTCCTTTTTTTCCCCAATCATGTATAAACACATAATAGGGAAAAATACGAATAGCAAAATCAGGAAACACAATAATGCAACTTAAATAAGATATGTACAAAATAATGTATATTTTTAATCTATTAAACATATAATTAAAACGGATTTAAAACAGTTTCACTTTCACTTACGTAAATGCATCACAGCATATACGATATTATTACAGTCACACACATGACTATTACAGCTGAAAGCTGTAATTTTCTAAACCCCCCAAAAAATGTGGGCATAACAAAAGCAAACTGGTGTCCTCAAAGTTGTGAAAGGTTTCTGATTAAATGTTCAATTGCACGTTTACAGTTTTGAGTGGAGTAGCAGGAAGGAGCAGCCGTTTAAATAATACTGCTACCATCTTGTCACCTTTCGCCTACATTGCAGTGAAACTATGTGGAAACGAGACTTCTTTGCATATAAAATGAAGAAAAAGGTCTATTTTAAAGCACTGCTGCACAGCAGTGTGACCCAGATACTTTCAAACAGCCCATCAGAAAATCCTGTTTCAATCTTACTGCTAAACTGAACTGAATGGTGTTTGCTTACCTCTGAGAAGTGCCATGATGCAGACTCAACAATGCAGCGATGACCGGATCAAAGTTTTAGGCTGATATCTCGCCGCGTGGAGGATGTCAAATCCTCAGCCCACTGTGACCTTTCCCCCAAATATTGCAGCCCGGTAACGTTTTACTCCTCCATGAAGATTCAACAAAATGTCTACACATAAATATCTACACAGCGCAATGTTACTAATTTTTTTAACCGTTTATCTTATTGTTTTTATTAATTAATATATTAACTCATTATCATATATCTAATATCTATCTCTGATTTTTTTTTTCAGGATTTTTAAATACGCGAAAGTGCGGACGTTAAAGTGCGCGCCCGCTTGTTTGAAACGTCATCTTTCAGCGACGTGTCGGGGGCTGTCACTCCAGGGGACGACATGTGAATGTTTGTTGTCCTGGACCCAAAACTGAGTTAAAGGTGGAAACGGAAACGTAATTAAATCATGTCTTTGGCTCTTTCACGGTGTCTCTGCAAGGTTTTATCGCGGCAGGCCCGGCCGTCGAGGTGAGTGATTGATGTACGATGTGAAAGAACTGTGTTAGCTGCGTGGAGCTAATATTGCTAAGGTTATTCAGTGCTTTAATGGAGAAGAAGTGTACTTGTACCGATTTTCAAGAACAAGGGTGATGAGCAGAGCTGGTTTCATGCTGAGAAAGAGTACAGCTGTGATGTTTGCTTTGAGACTGTTGATGGAGAAGTATAGAGAAGGTGCACTGTGCATTTTTGCATCTAGATAAAGCATATGATGGGATGCCAAGTATGAGCGTAGTGCAGGACATGTATGATGACAGAGAAACAGTCTGGTGTCTGTCTGGTGTGCGGTAGGAGTGACAGATGGGTTCGAGGTGGTACTGGGATTGCATCAGGAATCTGTTCTGTGCCCCTTACTGTTTGCAATGAAGATGGACAGATTAGGTCAGTCAGGAATCTCTGTGGACTATAATATTTGTAGACGATATTGTGATCTGTACCAAAAGCAGAGAGCAGCTGAAAGAGCCTGGAGAGGTGAAGGTATGCTTTGAACGATAAGGAATGAAAGTCAGAATCAAGACAGAACATGTCTGTGAGTGAGAGGGAGACAGGTGTGCACATGATCTGAAAGGAGCAAAGATTGTGAAGGTGGATGGTTAAATACCTGGGGTTAAACATCCAAAGCAACAGACAGTGCACAAGAGAGATGACAAAGAGAGTGCAGGCAGGGTGGAAATGAGCATCAGGGGTGATTTGTGACAGAAGGATAGCAGCAAAAGTGAAAGGGAAGGTTTACAAGATGGTAGTGAGAGGGTGGCGCCAATAAAAAGACAGGAGACTGAGCCAGAGGTGGCAGAGATGAAGATGTTAAGATTTTAATTGGGAGTGACCAGGATTAAAAATCCAAATACAGAACTGTCAATACTATGGCTACACATGCAAAACCACAAAGGGATAAGAAAAAATGCATAATGCATATATCCATTAAAAATATCCAAAACAAAATTCATTCATTATAGCTATAAACTGCAGTTAACATGTCCAACCATTCTGGAATGCACTAATTTGTTATTATCACTGTGGATATTCCAATCAATAAAATTAACTATACAAAAAAATCTCTAAGATAGTTAGAATTTCCTTCAAAGCCTGTTCAATTGCTGTGTCTTAAAATTGTATGCCTAGTCTCTCTTCTTATAATGCTCAACATCTGGATAAAATATTCTGTTGTTGTTGTTCTTCCTTTTGTGGAAGGGTGAAAAAGAAATAATTATTGACAAATATATTATTATTATTATTATTATTAAGAATTTAGTCAGCTTAATTTGAATTCACACCTCGCATAAACATCTTATTTGCAGCAAGGACAGTAGCACTCAGTAGAATATGTGTCTCTCAAGGCTGTCTTCTTCAAATAATATACATACTTAGTAGAGAAATGACCTGTACTCTATTTTGCAGCTCTTTGTTGGGAGAACATCACCATGTTGTACAGAGTCCTTGGTTTGCACCAGTGATGACCCTGAAGACATCTGCTCCACTGAGGTATGATTCAGGCTCAGTGACAAACCAAGTCATGACCGAGGTTTACCGCAACTGTCATTCCATTAATATTTTAAATTAAACAACTTAATCCACCAATGTTATGATAGTTCATGACGCTAACGGTACTTCTCAGCAAAGCGCTATCTTGTGACTGAATATATTCATACAGAGGTGTGATCTGTGTTATTCAAGAGCTGAGCCAAAAAAGAAGAAGAAGAAAGTGGACCCGAGAAGGGAACAGATGTTGAGAGAGCGTCTGAAAAAGAAGCTGAAGAAACTGGAGAAGGTTCCACCTGAGCTTATCCCCATAGAGGACTTCATCACTCCAACCAAATGCTTGGATGAAACAAGGTGGAGCTCATTTCAGTTTATGTGCATAAATGTCATTTGAAATAATGAGGTCAAATTTGTATTGAAACCTTAACGTACAGTGCTCAGTGTGATAACACGCATTAAAATTTCTTCTTGTCAGCAAATGAACTAAAGCAGCTGGGCAGGTATGGATCATCAGAAGCAGGGCACATGTTTGAAGACCAAAAGAAGGGAAAATAAATGTGTTTTTATTCTTACAAGCAACAGATCAAGCAGCTCTATAAGTCCAAGGTGTAAAATTAATGTGTCCATGGCTCAGCCCACGGCATCCTTTGAGAACGCTGTGCTCCACAGCCAGTGAAGAAAATCTGAGCTGATGTCAACTCTGATGCTCTCCACATCAGAGTTAAAAACACTCAAGAAAAATATTTTAATCTTATGTGTTAAAATCAGTTTCATTGGATCTCACAAACTACTCAAAAAAAAAAAAAAAAAAAAAAAAAAAAAAAATTATTTTTTTTTTTTAAAAAAATATTTTTTTTTTTCATTTAACCA
>VVHJ01033173.1:0-18736 GCA_015107715.1 Tylochromis polylepis | reverse complement strand
AAAGCAAAGCTTAAAAAAAAAAAAAAATATGTGGGACAACACCAGTGTATAGTTACATCAGTATACTTTATACTTCTTCGGTGTTCAGTACATCTTTGTAGAGACAAAGACTCACCACCGCTCAGAAAGTTCAATAACCACTCCAGTTTTAAAAAAAAGAAAAAAAGAATTTTCTGGCAATTATGTTATGGTTCAGGCTTCAGGGTTAAGAGCAGGGTACCTAGTTGCCTTAGAGCATATAAATCCAGTATTCCTCTCTGTTTGAAGCATTAAAAAAAATGCATAAAACTGCTCAGAACTCTGCTCGGACTATTTAAATATATCTCCTGACAAAGTCATGTGCCTCAAGATGTCACATTCTATGTCTCAACTCAGCTCAGTTTACGCCTGACCCAACCTCCAACACAGGTAATCCTGTCTGAGATATCTAACATAGCCTAATAGACAATGGTTCCTGCTTGGGGGCTTAGGCCTTTAATGTACTGAACAGCAGCAGTTTGAGTTGCCTGCCATTCCTCTCTTCATCCCTTTGCAATATGCTGTTAAATAAAGGAGTAACATTCCCCGTAAAAATAGCTTGACTGTTAGGCCACTTAACAGTTGAGCTATTTTTATGGGAATGTGTAAGAAACTCAACATCTTTTGACCTTTTAATGTCACTTGGGGCGATGGGAGCAGGGCTGGGCTCAATCCCTTTAGTTTTACCATCCAAACGATTACCAGAACCGGTGAAAGCCTGAAAATAAAGCACAGATTAGAGATTAAATTATTTTACATTATTCAAATACTTACAGTAGTAGTAAGTACACATTAACTTGAACTCACTCTGAAGCCTGTGTCCATGTCAGCGTAACTGCTGGGATCTGTTTCTTCCTCCTGTCAGAAAAACTGTTTCATTACATTGTTCAAAGAAGAAAATGTACAGTTAGCATGAGGGTTTGCTCCTTACTGTTGGTTCATCCAGGTGATTAGGCCGTCGTTCAGGCTCTTTGTAACCCAAAGGAGCATCAAAATCCACCTGAACAGCAAAGTAACAGATGAGCGAACAAAACAACAGAACAATTCATAGTGACTGTGGTGAAGTCCAGGATCTTACATTCATATCACACTCAATGATGGATACTGCTTTATCTGGTTTGGTCTCCATTACTCGCAGCTCATATATCTGAAACACACAGATTACCTTAGCATCGAAAAAAAAATCACACATCAACAATATCAGTGATTATACACCAGCAGACATTTAAACTTTTTGCTGTCCTCACTAGTCTGCCAAACCTGTTTTTTAAATTTTGGTAATGTACAGCTCCTGAGATATTTTTATATATATATATATATATATATATATATATATATAAAAAAGAAAAGCATGTAGGCTGTAACAGAGTATATAAGCACTTGATCAAAGTCATCCATGACCACATTCATGAGAGGCATTTTTATGTGTTTTCAAACTTTAAAAACTGCATGATAAGTCTCCTGTTTAATCTGCCAGTAAACTCTCCAAGAACAACCCTTGGTTGCATATAATCCCAACAATGATTTAAAGGAATTGATTCACCTTTTCGTTGTAGTTAATGGCTATGACGTCACCAGTTGTCAAGCATGCAAAGTTTCTCAGTGCGTTCTCCAGTCTGTAATAAATGTTAACCACTTATGTTAAAACGTAAAGTGTCAAAAAAAAAAAAAATTAAAAGTTCAAATAAACATTTCAGCCTGTACTCCTTACACTGCCTTGGGGTTTGTAATGTCCAGGAAGTCGGGGCTCTGAGGCTGGAACTTTGAGTATGTGGCCACCATGAGGTTGACACTTTCCACTTGAACGAGACCGCCTTCCTCCAGCAGGAGATTCTGCATCATCTGCAGCGAACAAAATACAGCAAATGTCACTCCTGCCTTCTTTTTTTTTTTTTCTGTTTCCACCCATCTATCAGGTCATGGGGGAAAGAGTCCCCATCACAGGGCTAAGACACAGAGACAGACAACCATTCACGGTCACATTCACACCCTTGTCCAGTTTAGAATCACCAATCAATCTAACATGCATGTACTTTCACTGTGAAAGGAAGCCGGAGTACTCAGGGAGAGCCTATGCAGATAAAGGGAGAACATCCAAACTCCGCACAGAAAGCCTGCAGCCACCTAGTATATTTCAACCCTGAATCATTGTGCCGTGAGGCGACAGAGTGAACCACTGCACCACTGTGCCAAGATTTTAATCAGCAGAGAACAATTTAGTTCAACATGTTGTAAATACAGTACCAAGAAATTTTGATTTTTAAACTCATACTTCTACAACATCGTTATCCACTTCCACACAAGAAGAATATCTAAGTGCTCCTCTACTGCTGACAGGAGACAGTTCAGCCTCTGTGATGGTGACATTACCCACATTACTGTTTCTCACCCAGTGAGGCAGGTAACAGATTCCCTCATCTGCCACAAACTCCAAGACACCACAGTGTGTCATTCTGTCTGAGTTCTTGTTGGTCAGCTTGAACAGCATTGGATAGGTGATGTTAAGCCTGCCTGAACAGAGGAAAATAGAGCAATGCTAAAAACAGGATGTAAACAGGACATTTAGAAAGAAGTTTTGGAATTAACGCGCACTTACTGAGCTGGTCGAGAGCTGAAGGTGGCATTATTACTGAAAGGAAAAGAAAAATAATGGTTATTTTAAGGAAAATGTGTGTTTTCATAAAATAAATAGGTTGAGATATGATATGCAACTTTGACCTCATACCTCATACATAAACTTGGACATTTTGGGGATATTTTCTACAGTTGTCTTTTTTAACAAGTACCACAAAGCAGTAAATAGTTAACTTCAGATATGTTTGCGGTACTGGAAATATACAGTATGTTTGGACAAGGAGGTGGTTACACCATGTGGATGTCAGCACAGATTACACACACAATATAGTGGTGAATGCAGACAATTAGCTACATGCAAACCTGCCAAACATCACACTATCACTCATCAAACTATATGTCCAATTTGACTGCATCAGACACTGAGTTTTCACAAGTGCAAGAAAGGTTTAGGCCTGCAGTGCATGTGAATAAACATCCATTGATTTTCTGACATTTATCCAATACCAGGTCCCAGAGGCAGTAATCTAAGCATAGATGCCCAGACCTCCCTCTCCCTGGCCACCTCTTCTTAACTGTTTTGAGGGACACTGAGACATGCCTAACCAAGCCCAAACATGTGATCTCTCCATTGTATCCTTAGTCTGCTCTGGAGTCTCCTACTGGTACAACATATACAAAACATCTAACCTACAAGGGAGCCAGGAGGAATCCTAGTCAGATGCCTGAATGATGTAAACTGATGTGAAGAAGTAGGAGCACTACTCTGAGGTCCTTCCCAATGACTAAGTTCCCCACCTTATCTCTAAATGACTGATGATGCACCAATCTTCCAAAACAATTTCTCTCTTTTGATATTTTAATATTGATGGTGGAGAGCACTGTCTAACATACTGAGCTAGAACAACATGTTCGTACTACATTTAGTGACTTCTGTAATCCCATATGGATGGAGCATTAAGGATGGGAGTTTCATCTTCTCCTATCAGGATTGAAATGTTTGATCACAAGATAAAGGAGATCACTCAGAGCAGCTCTGTATTGATTTCTAGTGACCTTTCCCTCTAAAAAGCAACAGTGGACCCAAACTATGCCAACAAGCAAAACAGAGTCACCTGATCCTGTATTCGCAAAGGTCAAAGATTAAGGTCTTCATTTAATTCTTCACCTGTATACATACTCTGATTTGAACGAGTTTAAACTACATCTATGCTTAGTTTAAACTACATTTCTTGTGGTTTGGGAGAAAATACTTCAATATCTTTTGTTCAGAAACATTGGATTGGCTGACTGTCTGAACCAACACGACCATTCTTTGAATGTGACTCACTTTTGCCTCCTTTCTCCACATCGGAGCGGTCGTTGGGTCCAGCCAGCATGGATACCGAATAGCAACGGTACTGTGTGGAGAAGCGGTTCTGAAAGCCCCGGGCCAGCTGGTGGTCGAACACATGGAAGGAAAACTGTGGAACAAACATCAGGCTAGTAAGTCAAACTCAGGTCACGTGGATAGTTCAGAGTGAATAGGTAGCAACTTTGAGTTGATCATGACAGGGCATCTTTCTGCTTTGCTGTAGTCCTGTTGCTAGCCGCTAGCTAGCTGAAACTGCTCCAACTACGATTTATTTTGATACAAAGTCTTCGTCACCAGTGAGAAAAACCACAGTGCTACTCACCATGTTGACAGGTTATGTTCCTCGCTGCTAAACGCCCGCAATAATGATGTTTGTTTCAGTT
The DNA here is from genome assembly GCA_015107715.1 of Tylochromis polylepis. NCBI lineage: Eukaryota > Metazoa > Chordata > Actinopteri > Cichliformes > Cichlidae > Tylochromis > Tylochromis polylepis. The sequence goes on along the minus strand of VVHJ01033173.1, from coordinate 14,407 downwards.
TTCTAATTTACAGAAAATGCATATGTGGTACAGCGAATTTCCACTGTTGTTTTCGGCTTCTCCCGGAAGTGTACGAGCTTACAGACGGAAATGACGACACTGATAAAGTTAGCCAACCGTAGCGGCCCTTTGGCAATCAGATAGCTTTTTTTAAATACATAACTTTATACATAGATATGGTGACCCCAAAGGAAGCAGCCAAATTACGAATAAAATATACACACCAACTCCTGCCTGGCAGCTTAATATCTAACATCCTTTGTCAAGTGTATCCACTGTTGTGCCTCCTCTGCAAATGTCCAAACCATCTCAGCCTGCCTATGCTTCAGCTGTACTAATTGCTGATGATGTCCATCCTAGTCACTACCAATGAAAGTCTTAACATCTTCCACCATCTCCAAACCATTGCTGGTCTTAGTGCCATATTGTAAACCTCCCCCTTCACTCTTGCTGATAATCTTCGGTCTCAAATCATCCCTGAGGCTCGTGTCCATCCACACTCGCTTCTGCTGACTTTCATTGCTCTTCTCTCTAGAGCGTATCTCCATGTCTCCAGGCTCTCTTTCACCTACAAGCACCACTGTCATCTGCATATGTCATAGCCCACAGAGACTCCCGTCTGACCTCACCTGTCAGTCTGTCCATCACCAATGCAAACAAGGAGCTCAGAGCTGATCCCTGATATGATCCCTCCCAGCCTTGAACCCATCTGTAACTACTACAACCCACTTCAAAACTGTCTCACTGCCCTCATACTTCTCTGGTATACCTGACCACAGTTCCTTAAGCTTTCTCTCGCTCCACAATGATGCAATGCAACTTCTGACCTTTATACTTCTCCATCAACACTCTCAAAGCAAACATCTCATCTGTAGTGTTCTTTTTCAACACGATACTGCAGCTCATTGATCATCACTTCTCTGCTTATCCCAGCTTCAGCAGCTCTTTTCCATATCTTCATTGTATGCCTCATCAACTTTATCCCTCTGTAGTTACAGGGTTAAATCAGTACCAGTACACTTCTCCATTCCTCAAGCATCCTCTGGTTAAAGCGTCCACTGCCCTCTCTCCTAGAGATCTCTATAACTCCACAAGCATGGCAGCTGGTCCAGATGACAATCTTCTCTTCATCCTCCTCATAGCTGCCCTCACTTCTTCTTTATGAATCCTCCTATATATATTTTTTTCCCTCCAGGTATTAAAGAAATTAAAAATGGTTGCTACAGAACACACAGAAAAGGACATATCCTAGTTTTTTTTTTAAAAACACAATTTAACATTTCACAAGATTTTAGCAGTTATTTTGGACCTTTAATGTATTTTTGGAGAAGCTATTTATGTGGTGACTTTGTTTAGATCAAGAATGGAAGTGTTTTTTATCCTCTTCAAATATCCAGGAAAACAAATATTCTTTGACACTTGGTGAAATCGGAATGATGAGGAAGCTTGTGTAAATCAAATGAAAGACCCAAAAGTTATTTAACACAGTTTAGTCAGAGCTTTCATTCTCAACCACTCCCACCCAGTAAAACTTCCACCTGCTTTAACAGTTTAATAACTCTGTGACTCCATCCCAGAGTTAGAGTAGCCCTGTTGACATAAAGTCTTATTTTCTTCATAAGCTGGTAATAATCCTCATGACAAATAAAATGCCATGCAGTGCAAAAGTAGTTCAGTTGCCCTTTAACCTTCAAGCACACATATTAACAAGCATGAAAAAAAAAAAGGTCAAATACCAGCCTTTCTCACAGTCAGTGTTTATAAGTCTTATGAAGACCAAATCAGACATACATAAACAACAGCAGCACACTGATAACAAGTTAAAAGACATTTCAACTGTGGCTGTATATCTTCTTTACAAGTGGTACAGTAAATAAAATATAAAACTACTACTAATGAAAGGCAGTGTTGTGATATTGTAATCACCCTTTGATTAACCATAAAAAACAGACACCAGAGTCAAAAAATTTAGGCTCTGCCAAAATGTAGCTCCATGTGATGTCTCCGGTCAAAAGTCTCTTGCATTGTCTCGGTTGTTTAGATGCAGGCTTTTATAGAGGCGGCCAACTTTTAGCTACTTCCTGGTGCACAGATTCAGGTAACCACTGGCAGTATGCAGTAAGCAGGACTGGAGGAGGAGAAAAAGACGTTGTACAATTAGATGACAAAACAACTAGTGAAATCAGAAGCAAACTAAGAACATTAACGCTTACATTTCTCTTCAGTCTTCCAGACAGAGTGGAGTGCCTCTCTGCAGTCAACTTTCTTTGACACCAGTGGTCCCAGGAAAGCCTCTGTCCTGGGCTGCAACCTAAAAACAGCAAAGACATGACAGTAAGAGAAAGAAAACTAGTTTATGTGCTGGTTTATGGAGTAAAGTAGGAAATGCAGTAAAAAGGGAATAAAAGTGTATGTGAGAACATCAACTTACTTTGCCCATGTTTTCAGCATGATGGAGGGGTTTGAGAGCAGGTGACTGCTGTGTTTCTTTAGTGCAGGACAAACCTGTTAACCATACAAAGTAAACATTACTGTGAGTGAGATCCTGTCAGGTTTGACAAATGACAGGTTTGTCATTTGTGCAGTTTGTGCCAGGTTTCCTGTGTTTTTATTTATTGCCGTTTTTGTCACAACGATAACTATGCAAACCAAATGGATTTATGTCCCTATCCTCACCAATGATCACAAACTCTGGGCAGTGACTGAAAGAACGAGAGTACGGACACAAATGGCGGAAATGAGCTTTCTTAGAAGGGTGACTGGCCTCCCTCTTAGAGATAGGGTGAGGAGTTCGGCCATCTGGGAGGAGCTCAGAGTAAAGCTGCTACTCCTCCACATTGAAAAAAGTCGGTTGAGGTGGTTCAGGCATCTGACAAGGATGCATCCTGGGTGAGGGGTTCCAGGCATGTCCCACCAGGAGGAGACCCCAGGGCAGACCCAGGAGACGCTGGAGAGATTATATCTCTCGGCTAGCCTGGGAACGCCTTGGTGTTCCCCTGGACAAGCTGGAGGAGGTGGCCGGGGAGAGGGAGGTCTGGGCTTCTCTGCTTAGGCTGCTGCCCCTATGACCCAGCCCCAGATAAGTGGAAGAAAATGGATGGATGGATGAATGAACTACAGGTAGGGTTGTTCAAGATAAACAAAAACCAGTACCTGTCCCTCCAGAATAAACGTGGCAAACAGCTTGTAGCGCTCCAGGCCCTCTGGATACTCCATCTCCACTGCAGGCAACTGCCAACCCACACGGACTACAGGAGAAACACAGCAGTTAATCAACTGTAGGCAGAAAGAGGTTTCAGCTTCAGTGCTCTGCTGTGGAGAACTTACAGAAGGTGCTTGAACGGTGGCATCTGACGGTGCCGGTAGAAGAACAGAACCATGGGGACGGTGATTCCAGCGGAGAGCAGAAGTGACAGTACTGTGGGAGAAACTGTGGGACCCACTCTGCTTCTACAGCTGAAACACCTGACAGGAATAAAGGAAAAGCATCAGTCTGCAAATCTTGTTTCAGTAACCCAGCGCCATTTTATGGTCCTTTAATTTGGGATTAAACAAGCAAGATTTTTAGAAAATAGGTGAAAATGATGAAAAACAACCATGAAGTCATACAATCAGGACTGTGCCACAGTAACAACCTTTTAATCACAAGGTAGTCCCGCACTAAAGTGTGCCCGCTTTTATATCTTCAACTATAAAAAGTTGTCACACAAATGTAGGAATCAGACACCTCCTGGAAGTCAGTTCTACATGAATTAAGAGGATACATGTGATTTTATTCCCTTTCAGCCTCATTTACCTCTCATATACATCTTGCTGGTCTCCATGATCTCCTGGTAGACCACAAACTCTGGCAGCGTTTTGAACAACGCAGAATTTGGATGAATGAACACCGGCTCATCCATAAGAGCAGTCTATGAGTGAAAATGGATAAAGATGAGTATGTGAAGGAGAGCCATAATACAGTATATACTTCTAATGTTCAATTACAGACCTCAAAGGGACTTACCTTGTATGCATTCTTCCATTTCGGGTCCACCAAATCCTCTCCCTGGACACGCCTTGCAAGATGGTCTCCGAGACCTGCCAGAACAATCTGCCGCAAGCAAACCACCTGGTGCTCCGTTGGTGGAGTCATCTTGGGATCCACAAAGACTCCCACCTCTGGACACACTGCGTTCACTGGGAGGAGGGAAGAAAAATCACTTGCAGCTGTGTGTCAGAAGCAGACATGTTGATTATCTGAGTTTGCTGTGTGCATGTACCTGCATTGGTAAGTTGTCCTCTGAGCTTTCTGATCTCCACCATAGCTTTATACCTCAGCCCACTGTTCTCACAAAACCTGGGAGTACAGCCAGCAAATTCACAAGCACCAACAGCACCTGGAGACACAGGTATACAATTTATTAACATATGTAATATATTCAAGCTGTAGAATTAAAAAAAAAACAAAAAAACGCTTCATGCACCCCACTTAAATCTGTCTCTGTAAAAATTATTCTAATGAAGAGCCTCCCGCTGTTGCAGTTTCATCGCAAAATTCAGCTTGATGCTAAAACCTGGAAGAAATGTACAGTTTTGGAGCCATACAACACATTCTTTAAAAAGGTAAGCATGCAATCTAACAGACTTCCTAAAATACTGTTGTACAATACTGACCACTAGTGCAACTTGAACAAAGAGTAAGCTCACCCAGCATAATCATGAGGTCCCCCAGCAGGAGCGAGGCTCCTTGCCCAGCCCATAACCTCCTCATTTGGGTCAGCCGAGCTCGACGTTGATTGAGCTTGGAGCTCTCATCTTCACTACGAGCAGGTCTGAGGAGAGAAACAGAGGAAAAGGAAAAAATTGCAGCTATTAAATAAATAAATTAATTAAAAAAAAAATCATATATACGGCTCAAAAACACACTGAGCTTAAAGAGTATTTCATGATTTCATGCTACATTTAAAAGTTAATCTCATCTATGTGTGGTGATCCGCTCTTCCAAAGCATCAAGTTTTACATTTTTCACACCTGTCGAGGTCTTCAAAAATTTCCCGAACTGTCATGGCTGCTACCACAGCGATGACGTATGGCAGACAATCCTGCTGCTTCCCGAGTGCTAACATTTTAGCGTAACGCGGCGCCACGGGGAACGATGCCATCGCTCTGCCCAGAGGGGTGATGGGACAGCTCAGCCTCGCTCGCTGCATGTCTTTCAACCTTATAAGAAATAAACAGTTTACAAGTTTGCACAAGTCTGTTTTAAAAATCATACCTTTTCACTTTTTCTAAACTGTAGTGAGTGATTACTCAGTGTGTTCAAGAAAGACTTTAAAAGTACAACTATTTGTGTTTTTTTAGTTCACCATTATGATAAAAATCAGACCTCATGTCTCTTCCTGTTAAAAGGGAGTTTTTCCTTCCCACTGTTGCCAAGTGCTTGCTATAAGGGGGGGTCGTGTGATTGTTGGGGTTTTCTCTCTGTTATTGTGTGGTGTTTTTATGTTTTCATTAAAGCAAAAATCTTGATAATACTCAAGGGTTCAAATCAAAAAAGGAGTTCATGCATTATGACTCACTACGTTTTACAGTTTCTCCTCATCAGTACAGCTGCTCTGTACAGTGAAGGCTAGTCACCAGCTAGGGGCTAAAATAGATTAAGGTAAACTGAAACATACAATATCGATACTTTCTGGATTCTGCCCAGCCATAGATTTCACTTTAATTTTTTTCATGTCTCCATGCAAGAGACACCTTTGTGGAAACCAATGGCAGTACTATCTTAACCCTTTTAATAAATATGCTTTGTGTCCGAAGGAAAAAAAAGGGACCTCATCATTTACACCTAAATGGAGCAGCAAAAAGTTACCTTCCAGTACACAGCGGCTCTTCCACAGCTCCCAGTGACACTAATAACTGCTCTGCTGCAACTAGAGCCTCAGTAGAAGGAGGCGTGGGAAAAGGAAAATTGACCACCTGCAGAAAACACAAAATATGACTCTGTTCAAAGCTCCTTTATCACAATTTTGTTCTCCTTTAAGGCACCATTTCAGATTTGACTGACTTTTTCTATGTTGAGGTCCTTCATCTGTAAAACCAGGTCCTCCACAGGCCTCCGAGTAATCTCAGCCTCTGAGAACAAACTGAAGTCTCCAAACACTGCAGAGGAGTACAACCTACAGAAACGAGGAGAAACAGCGGTGAAAATCCTTGTTGTGTTAAAAAAAACAAAAAACAAACCCTCTCTAATTAGGGTTTTAGGGTTACGTAGTTCAACAGCACTGACCTGTAGCAGTGTCCTGGCTCGGTTCGTCCCGCTCTGCCAGCCCTCTGATTGGCTGAAGCCTGTGAGGTCCATGTGACTTTAAAGGACGACACTCCAGTCACTTTGTCGTAGAAACGCTTCTTAACTCGACCGCAGTCCACCACGTACTTGATCCCGGGAATGGTCAAAGATGTCTCTGCCACGTTGGTAGCAATGACGCAAAGACGGGTGCCGGGAGGAGGAGGCCTGAACACCTGCAGCCAACACGAAGGCACATACATGATGTCATCATAAAAGCATCACGTGACTCCTTAGCTGTTGAAAAAAGTCTGAAAAGAGCTCAAAGGGTGTATAAAGCTACAGTTTGTTTAGAAAAGTCAATCAACTGGAGCTTTTAGATTTCCTAAACCCTTCATCTTGCACATAAACCAAATGAGCAGAATGCACTTTACACACTTTGCATTAATAATAAACTAATAATTAGTGTTTACAACAAAACTGCCCTTCACCACCACAGCATGCATCCTGCCGATGGGATGATGTGTGCACAGTCTGAGATGTACGCTTTCAAATCTAGTTTTATGTCACAATCTGGCAGGCGAGTCAGCTCAAACCCTGGCTTGTAAAGGTAAAGCATCGCTTTATTTACTCCATCTCAGGCGTGGATAACAGGGTCATCAAATTCCCTCAACATCTCCACCTCAGATTTGCTGGAAAATAATATATAAAGAAGTTATTAAGTAAAAGGTTTAGAAAATAACCCAAGGTAAAGGATATTTTTTTTTCAGTGGCAGAAACAAGCTTCCATACAGTACGGACCTGAAATCTTAAGAATTGAATCCTTTTCCTGGATTTTTTCCATTTCTTTTTTGTAGGAAAATCTGTGATGGTCAGGTGGGTTTTTTTTAAAATATGAAGAATTGAGAAGGAATGACTCTCAGCCTCACTTTTCTGAGAAAACTAATGACCTTAAGTAAGCTGCAATCCCCCAAAAGACTTGCACTGTCATTGCAAGGCCAGCAGACGAAACGAATGTTGGAAAAAACAAACAAAAAAAACCCAAACACTAAAGGAATAAACAAAAATATAAACCTGGGGCTTATTTGACCTCAGTTTAAAATAAAACTACATTTCCTCATGTTATATTTTTACAACAAAAATCTGCTTGAGAAGTAAAGATTTTTTTGAAGTATTGTTTTATGATGAGTCTGACAGACCAGAAGCAGAACCAAAATGTTTATTTTACTTTATTGCAAAAGCACCAGCACTTCATCAGGTTTGTTCTGTGATAAGATATTAATCTTACCTTAGCCTGCTGCTCGGGGGCCAGCAGAGAGTAGAGTGGGAGGACGTAGAGCGGGATGGACGCGTCCGCCTTCTCCTCTACGGAGAGAAAGCAGGGCAGAATTTGTAATGTTGCTCATCTTAAACGCATCCACTTGGACTGTAGAGAGTCATTCAGAATGGCTTACCTGCATCAGCAGGATCATCTCCAAGGTCAAGATCGGAGTCTCCATCCTCCTCGTCTCCGATCCCTGCCTCTCTATCCTCATCACCTTCATCCACCGGCAGGGCGGAGTAGTTATCCAAGTCGATTCTGGGTAGAGACTGGAGACAACAGTTAAAAAACACTTAAAATATGTCCTTGAGAAATATCTGTTGAGGACTGAGGTGGACAAAATATATTTTTTAAAAAGCTGACTTACAACAGCCTTCCTCTGTTTGGCCTTTTTGAACTTCCTCATTGCCTCTGAGGTTTCGGCTTCCTCATCTTCAGCTGGATACAAACTCAAGTAAATACACAGAACCACAGTCCCAGCTCAGATATACGTCAGAGTGTGAAGAGGCCGACCGCTCACCTGTGGCTGTTTTACCCTTCCTGAAGGGGAAAGCTTTCCTCAGTCTTCTACAGAGACTGTGAACTTCAGCCTGACCGGTCAGAAACACCAGGATACCACCTGAAGGACACAACAGGTTATAAAAGAAGTGGAGATTGTATCTGTGAAAGACTGACCTCTAACAGCAGCTGCAGTTTACCCGAATGAGACACACCACAATTCATTTTTACAGGAAAATATATAGACACCACCTTGGGCAGATTCGAACCCAGGGATTCACAATGGCCTTATGTGAGTCACGTGGTCAGCCCCTTAAACAGGGGCCCTTTCCCCCAATATATTTTCATCATATATCCTCAGATATTCTTTCAAAAAAAAAACCCCTCTTTGTTCACCACTTTCTGTAGTAAATAAATATAAACACCAAAGCCAACCTGGAGGCAGCATCCGGTGGATTTTGCAGGTCTTGTGAAAAGCCTCTCCAGTGTAATCCTCCAGCGGGGTGCGCTTGTTGAAATGGATAGTTACCGGGAACTGACGAGCGTCCACCTTGATAACGGGCGGAGGCGCCCGAAACAGCCGCTGGTTTTCTGTGAAGTCTTCAACCCGCAGAGTAGCGGACATGATCAGGAGCTTCATGGGCATGCCTTTCTGCAGAGAGACAAAGGGGAAACAGAAAGGTTGTTATAGAAACAAACTGTTTTTTTTCTCCTGTAAATCAGGAACATTAAGATGTTCCCACCTTGTTCCTGAGGGGGACGATACGAGACAATAATCCGATGAGGATGTCGGTGTAGACGCTCCTTTCGTGTGCTTCATCAATGATGACTGCGCTGTATTTCTGGAGCAGAAAATCCTGCAACACAAAACAGATTCCCTGAAAAACTGGAGAAAATTAAAGTAACACTAACTCCATGCTCTTTTAATCCTTTACTGGTTCTTCAAAGATGGCAATAAATAACTTTAGAAATGACTGCAAATACTTTGTTTTTGTTTTTTTTTACCTTTAATTCAGGACAAAATTTAAAAAAACTATTTGTTACTGCTTGTTAATACAAATAACATGGAAGCGAGGGATTAATTTTTCTCATTAGAACTGATTTAATTGGTCCAAACAGATTAAATGAAATGATGAATGAAAAAGGCTGGCTCATCCTCCACCTCCATCCTGTTGTCATATTATTTATTAGGTGACCCAGTAGAAAGCAGATGATACCTTCTGAATCTCCTTCAGCAGGACACCGTCTGTCATAAACTTTATCTTCGTGTCGCTCGTCACGTTCCCTTCATATCGAATCTGGTACGACACAACCCTGATCACAGACACACAAACACATATAATTAACACCACAAACTTATATTTTTAAACTGTATGATTTGTTTGTTTGTTTTTTTCAAATTACTGTGAACACAGAATGAAGTTAATTTACTGTGTGGGCAAGTTCATCTCTTTGGCCACTCTGTGGGACATGCTCACAGCTGCTACTCTCCTCGGCTCTGTGATGCCGATCATCCTCCCGCCACTGCAGGAATCAAGAGTGAGCAGGATGACGTGAACTACACACACTTTTTTCCTCCAAACATTTAAAGGCAGCACCATAAAGCGGACAAACTACCTGGCATAGCCGGCTTCATACAAAAACTGAGGCACCTGAGTGGTCTTTCCACTCCCCGTCTCTCCACAGATGACGATACAGGGATTTTCTCTTACGGCCTCCATGATGACCTGCTCCTCTGCCAGAACAGGCAGCTTCAGACGAGCTTCCTGCAGCGACACAGTGATACAGAATTGAAGCAAATGCACAAAAAACAGCTTTCTTTCTAGTTTGCGGGATGCTTTTATGGTCTCAGGTGCTCACCTGTACTTCTGGTGATCTATCGACAGGAATGAAAACAGCTGGCTCAGACAGCTTCTTCTGAACTTTCTCCTGAGCTGAAATCTTCTTCTCTTTCTCTCCATCTTGCTCCACTTTCACTTCATGTTTGGTCTCCTGACAAGCAGAGCTGGTTTCCTTGGATTCACACATCTCTGCAGTGTTACTAACTTCACCCTCCTGCTCATCTTCATCCTCATCAGATGATGTGTCCACATCACTGCTCTCTTCTGCCTTTTGTTCTTCATCATCTTCTTCTTCTTCCCCCCATTTTCGCTTCCTGTTTGCTCCGCTGACACTGCTGATCTTTGGGCCAAAGTCTTCATCTTTCACTTCATCTGCTGACCTGAACAAAACAAGAAGAAGAAGAAGAAACGCTTTTACTCCACCTTCTCCACCGAGAAACAATCACACATGTTCTCCGTCCTGATTAACACGTTGTGTTGTGTACTTACCGTTTAGCCTGGTAGAGTTTTTCTCCTGTTCCCAGTTTGGAAGTGGTGTACAACAGCTTCAGTTCAGATTCTGGAAGCTGCACCTCAGCCAGTTTGGCCAGGATCTCTGCTCTCTGGACAGAAGAGAGAGCAGCATGTAAATAGCATGTGAGCTTGACTGTTAACATTCAACCCTTGAAGAGCAGGGAGTACTATAAAAGATCACTGTTACAATAAAATATCACTTCATCACAATAAAGACATCCATGTTTCAGTGCTGATAACAAAACAATATTTTCCCTGAATTTAAATCTTCAAGCATATAGCTCAAATTACTTTAGAGAGCAAGTAAAAAAAAACAACAACTGAAAAACAAAATTATTAAAACAAAAAAAAAGAAACGTAAATGACATTAAATAAAATATTAACCAGAAAAATCTAAGGTACAGTAAATAACAAGAACCACATCGTATTGTGCTCAATACTCAGCTTCTATATCTAGAGTCAGAGTACTTATTAGCACATAACACTTAACAGTCAAAACTTTTGCTGTTTTTACTTGAATAAAATTCAAATTTTTCTTTTTTTAAAATAACTTGTTTGTTAAAATTAAACCAAAACTAATCATTTAATCCATTCATTTCTTACAGTGAAACTACAAATACCTCTCAAATCATATCTGATCCCCTTTACTGAGAAAAATCAAACATTTTCACATCTTCAGGATTGACTTTGACTTCATCTTCATCATTTTATAAACCAAATCATTAATTTTTTTCAGGACTTTAGGAACGATGGATCACTGTCACTTTAGTAACCTGCCTGGTTATTAATGTCGATATGAAATAGAAAAGCCTCACAGAGAACTAAATGTACGAAGGTTTCTTACCTGAGCTTTCTTCTCCTTGCGCTCCAGGACCTTCTGCAGCTCCCTCTTCTGCTTCTTGGTGAGGGGCTTTTTCTTGGAGATCGGTGCCACTGAGGATTTATTCTTCTTGGATTTGCTAGATGGGAGGACCAAGGCGTTGCTCTCATCTACACCTTTCAGTATGGACCCATCTGATTTAGACAAACAGAGGAGTCAGGGTCACAGAACCGACGGCATGGGAAGTGTCAGAGATGTTTTCTCCTCTTCATGTTTCCCTCCTACCTTTGAGCTCCACAACAACTTCTGTCTTCTCTTCATCTGCAGATGGCTGAGGGTCACTTTGCTGTCGTCCCTTCCAGTTGTGTTTTTTTCTTTGTTTTCCCATTTTAAATTGAGGTCTGTAGGTCAGTAAATAAAAAGCTATGAACCCAAACCCACCGTTCGGTTACTTATGAGTCTGACACACTGTCTGCTAAACATCGACAGCTAACAAACTAACTTTATCGTTAGCCTAAAATCGTAATTAACACAACCGACTAAAAGTTTATGAACACATTGAAATACAAACCTTCTTATTTGAACAGCTGCATTTAACTTTAAACACCTGGATCCAAAAACTATAGCCCTGCACAAACCTCACGTGTAAACATTTGAGTGTTCATCAACCAAACCGGTCCGTCGCTAAAAATTCGACTCCGTAGAAAAGTTCCGCTACAGAAAAAGTTCGACGTTCCGTTGTTTAGTGATCTTAATTTATGGGAAAATATTGTTTATAACCTAAACAGTATGACCTATAGTCTTTTTTTCTTTTTATAGCAAAATTAAAATTGATTAAATAAAAATCAATTTTTATTTAATCACAATACATGTATAAATACTTACATTTAAAGAAAGTATAAGGGGTCAGCCACTATCAGATGGCAAAAGTGGGTGTATTAGGCTGATGTTGAGGATAATGATTTGGTCCTAGTGATTAAGTTCGGTTGCAATAATCAAATGTAAATTGATGTTTATTTGACGTATAAATGCAAAACTTGTGATGTAACACATTTGAATTTCTTCTGATAGCAGTTTTTAAATATAAATGTTTAAAGCTGTATTTTTGTGGCTCTAGAGAAAACATGTGATAGGGTGCCAAGAGAAGTATGTAATGGTGGAGCAGGACATGTATGAGGACAGTGTTGAGATCGCAGGGTGGAGACGAGTTTCAGGGGCGATTTGTCACAGAAGGATAGCAGCAAGAGTGAAAGGGAGGGTTTAAGAGATGGTAGCGAGACCTGCTGTGATTTATGGTTTGGAGACGGTGGCATTAAGAAAAACACAGGAGATGGAACAGCTCAGGTTGAGAGGTTTTGAGACAAGTGTTAGAGAGGTAAGGCCTAGATGGTCTGGACATGGGGGGTGGTTAATATACTAGACAAAGGATGTTGAAGATGGAGCTGCCAGGCATGAGGAAAAGAGGAAAACCTCAGAGGAGGTTCATGTATGTAATGACAGAGGACATGGAGAGGGTTGGTACTATAAATAAGGATGCTAAGGAAGCAATAAAATTTGTAATACAATAGTAGTTGTGAAAAAAGTATACAATGTTTTCAAACAATGAGAATAAATTTTAATCAAACCATTTGTTTTGTGCTTAAAAGTTACAAAAATATGACAAAACATCAATCAAAATCATTTGTTTTGTTTTCTTACAAATTACACAATGTATGACTATAAAATGGCAAAAGACGTCATGAGAGTTACACTAAAATAACACTCAAAAGAACACACAACATGAAATTGCCCTAAACAGATACAAACAACATATCGGCCATTCATTTGGGCTTCAATTATACTTAAATCCAGATAATAAACAACACATGGATTATTATTTTATTTAAAAATCATTAAATATGATTTTTTAAATAACATTTTGTAGATAAATCAGGTTTCATTCATCATATGATCAGATACAGTTGTGGCCAAAATTATTAGCCCCCCTTATGATGCATGATGGTCCCACCACCATGTTTAACTGTGGGAACTGTGTTCCAAGGGTTGAAGACCTGTTCCTTTCTTCACCACATAAGCAAAATCCATGTGCCCAAACAGTTCCAGTTTAGTCTTATCAGACCAAAGTACAGACTTCCAAAACTCATCTTTACCTTTCAAATGTTCACCAGCAAACCTCAGTCGGGCTGTGATGTGCCGCTCTTTGTGTAAAGGGGTTCTTCTGGGACGATGGCCCTGAAGCCCACCACGATGAAGAGCCCTCACAACTGTGTTCCTTGAAACATCAACTCCAGAAGAGGCCAGGTCAGCAACATCTCTGACTAGTTTCCTCTCCAGAGTTCTTGAAATCTTGCGCTTATGGCCATGGTTTGTTTCTTACAAAATTTGTCTCCTTGTACTTGGCAACGATGCAGCATACAGCAGTTCTGGACACCGTGAATCACTTGGAAATGGCAGTGTAGCCGTCCCCCTTATCATGAGCCTCTGCTATCTTCTTTCTGAGCTCCAGACTGATTTCCTTTGTCTTTGGTGAGTAACAGTAGTCCCTCTCATGTGTTCAAGTGCCCTGTTCCTTGAAGTCTTTTTATGCTGACTGAATGTTGTTAGGAAGCCAATTGACTGCAAAGCTGATTGGTTAATTACTGTAGGTGTGTTTTGAAAGCAAACATTCACATGGGTGGCTAATATTTTTGACCACCCCATTTTTTACTATATTTGATATAAAGCAAGCCTAAAAATGTATTTTATATTACAAAATGTACCAAAAGCTACTAAATAGCACTGGTGAATGTTTGATTATATCAAGTTTCATCAATGCTGCAAACATTGGGAAGAAGTTTAGGAAAATGTTCCATAATTCCTGGGGGGCTAATCATTTTGGCCACAACTGTACGTGTAAAGGAGCAATCAAATGATATTGTTAACACGTTAGTTTATTTCCTCTCAGATAAAATAAAGTGTAATTCTTGAAATCTTTGTTTTTATTTAGTTTATTTTACAGTGGTCTACTGTGGTCTGCAACTGGACATGTGACAAATTAAAGGGAAAAACTATATCCAAGCCTTTCAGGTCTAAAAAAAAGATTAAAAGGATTAAAAGGTTTAATATTCGTCACATACATAGTCATACAAGTACAACATGCAGTGAAAACT
>VVHJ01033172.1:0-12816 GCA_015107715.1 Tylochromis polylepis | reverse complement strand
AAACAAAACTTCACACACTTTACTGATTCCCACACAAAATCAAAACAATCATAGTGCCCTGATAATGCTGAAAAAGGATCTCAGCTGTTAAAAAAAAAAAAGAAAAAAAAAAGGTGGCCACAAATGAACATGAAAGGCCCCGCAGTCATTTGAAGTGGTTAATTTAATGTAAACTATGAGGGACTGTGAACAAAAACATAGAAAAAAAAAAAAACCTTACAGTTTACAAAACAGTTTGAGTTCAAAGGTAGCTGTACCCTTACACGAACCCTGATTGTGCAGTTCAGCTTTTCCATCTGACACAGTCGGACTTAAGTGCTGGTTTCAGAGAAATTCATTCATGAATATGTGTACGGTATGAAAAACATCAGAAAAAACATACACTCGTCAAGTTTCACTCCAAAGGCTGCTGGTCTGAGATCTGAATTGTTTGGTGGCCATCAAATTCTATTTATTTCTTACAGGCAACGGCAAGTAAAACCCTTATCTACCTGCTACAAATATTTAATGATAAAAACTTGGGAATGAGCCACCTGCCAAAGAGATACACTTCCACTCTTGGGCTTCAAAGTGAGATCACGTTGAAACATTTTTTTTTAAAAAGGAAAGCATAGCATTGTGTATAGCTCTTCAAATGAAGCATTACATAATAATTCTTCATAAACGTATCATTTTCAGTGGAATATCTACATAGGCATATAGAGGACATTTTTACCAACCATCAATGCTGCATTCCAGTGTTCACTAATGTGTCAAAAAGCTGATAAAATAAACTTTTTCCCAGTGATGTTGTCACAGTTGAAAACACTTGGCTAGTTTAGTGTTACTTATAGTCTCAAAATGGGGAAAAAACCCAAAAAAGTTTTAATGCTACCGTGTGTACTACTCCCTTCACAGAACTGACTGTAATGGAAAGAGGAGTGAGATACGTCTCTGCACAGCTGAGTATGAGTACATCAGTGGGGCTAGCTTTAAAAAAAAAAACCACACACACAAAAAGCAAAACAAAAATCTCATGGGTCCTTGATTGGCCGCTTAGTTAGAAGGTACTCAGAGCTACACCGTCTTGATCCATGCTCAATCATCCAGGTAAGGAAATTCCAGAAAGTTGATTCCGTTTATCTGAACGCTGCATTTTTGGTGGGAGAAACATTTCGTCATCCAAGGGACTTCTTCTATCTCGTCTACATTTGCATAATGACCGAAACTAGCACCACTGACAAACAATGACTAACACAATTTTTCTGGGACATTAGAGCTAGACTGTGCTTGTTTGAGAAGGGAGTAGTATACACACTGTAGCACAAAAACTTATTCAAACAAACAAGGATGCTGTGATGATTTTTAAAAATCATTTCTCATTTCAAGTTAGATGGAAAAAAAAAAAAGTGTTTTTCCTACAAAAACAAGGACCTTTCTAAGTGACCACAAATTTTTGAGTGGTAGCACAAATGTATTACAGCAAAAGCTGACTGTACTGTCCCGGCAGATGCACTCAGCTAAGAGATCCTCTATATGCACTGCAAATGCAGACAGACTATATAGATGTTAAATGTCTACATTAGGATTGATATGTGCTGCATCAATAATCTATAAATCTGGAGAATGCAGTCTGTTATTATCATCATCTGGGGCCTGGCTGAATACTGAAGCATGCCAAGTATGAAAAATCATACCAGCTGTCTTTGGAAGCTAAAACACCTTTACCTGGCAAGCTCTACTGAAAACCTAAATGGTCCAACAGTGAAGAGTGGCACTGACCAATAATGCAATTACATTTTTAACTGGTCCTTATTTAAGAAACACATTTATAACGCAGTTTATATTTCAGAACTCTCACTTCATGTAACCACAGATGGTTCGTAGTATGCAATTTAGAGTCTTCATAAGGAATATGCACTTAGCTACGCAATCAGAAAAATAACTGAAGTATGAAAGCAGCCATATTGTTAAGCGCAACTTACTAAATGACCGTATATTTGTGAAAACAAGTATTCTTCATTGTAACTTCATCTGCAAATGACTAATATTCCCTGCCTCAATTTTTTAACTACAGTGCAGTTCAGACGTTAGCGAGGGTTTGTTTTTTTAAAGACTTAAAAGCTAAATAAGGCACAAATTATTTCCTGAAAAAAAAAAAATTTTACTCAAAAAGTCATTTTAAGAAAATATTTGTGTGTGTGTGTGTGTGTGTGGGGGGGGTAATTTAGCTGGATTACTATACGGACTGAGTTAAACTGCATATACTTAGGTCAGATAAGTGCTTCTGCGTATCCTGACTGTCTTTCCCTCAAGTATCCTTTTAACGTAGACCAAACAAAGATATGGAAGTTGAACGAGTCCGTCTGAAGTTCTTCGTTTACTGAACTTCCTTTACAAGATTTCTTCTATGAAAGGGTTCAGGAGGAATGACTTGCTTCAGCCATTTGGGGTAAAAAAAAAAAAAAAAAAAAAAAAAAAGCAAAACTGCACAGAGCAGCGTAGCCTGGCCATCCAAGCACGTTTAAACAAACCCCAAAACATGACCTACTCTTTGACTGAGCTTTTTTTGGTTAAGCGATTTCAAGCAGCGGGGATATATATGAGAGACAAGTCAAGATAACTTTGTAGCTAGTTTAAGGGTTGTTTCAGTTTTGAGTGCAATATCATTTACTATTAGCAAGGTTAATGACAAAAGAGAAAAATAGTGAATATCTTCATGTATGTATAATTCAGCGTGACAGAAGCAAAGTGTGGGGGTAAATGTTTTCTGAATGTAGCAGCTAGAGCAGGGCCGGAGACACAGGATGGATGAGGATGGTAGTAGTTCAGCAGTTTTTGGAGTAGATTATAAAGAGTGCCTGTGGCGCAGCTGATAGCGTGTTCTCCTCAGTTCACTCTGCACTTCCATGCAGCTGGGCTCTGCTCCTGCAGACGCCTCATTTTCTTCCCTAACCACACCCACCAGGCTAAACCAATCACAACACAGACCACAGACTCCACGTAGTAACCATCCAGTGTCGTCACACAGAGGCCGCCTTCCTTTACACACAACTAAAGATTTGAACATAGGAGAAAGAATTTTCAAATGTTTAGAGCTTTATAGAAGAGAAGACACACACCATCTTGCCCCATCCTCATCCTCTGATCACTTACCAGAACCTCTTCGGAAGAGCCACAACTCTGCCCAGCAGCCCCCTGGCATTCCTTAGAAGTCAGTGGATCAACCAGCCACAGAGCCACAGTGGAGGGCCAGTTTCCTCCGAGGTTAGTGACCGTGTTCAGCAGGGTCATGTAGGTCCCGCCAATAAGGGGGTCACTCACTTTGGCATGGAAAGCCATGCAGGCCACGTACATGCTATACAACGCCACCTGGAGAATAATAAACAAAAAACAGGAGATTACCGAAGTTCTTTCAGTCTACCATAACCTGATTTTTCTTGCTTAATTATCTTATTAATTCAAGCTTGTTGGCAACATTTCTAAAGGACTGTATAGTGTTTGTTCAGGTAGGCCATCAAATCCTCAATTCTGGCAAATCAGCTAATGAGTCATCTGGAACTTCTTCTCATCCAGCTGTTTCCTTGTCACAAGGGTTTGCTGAAGCAGGCAGCTCTGCATGTCGGATGCCCTTCCTGACACAGCCCCAAAGGGGAGTGTCTCTGTCAGTGGACTTGACCAGCAGCCTTTTGCTTCCCAAGTGAATGTTTAAGCCACTATACTATGAATCAACTCAATCTCAAATCTCATATTTGCTGTTAACCTGCATACACTTTCTGCATATCTGGAAGCTGCTTTGCAACCCATCTCCACCCAGCTTCTCTTTTCATCAATCCCTGTTGGCATTGATGGCTGCTCTGTTATGTGCTGGGCTCTTGCTCCTGCTCTGCCAGAACAGAGCTACACTGCCCGATATGAATTAAAGCAAATGGAAATAAGAGTCTTCTTTTGACTATAGCAGTCATAAACACTGTACAGAGAGCTAGTAGTCTTTTCACAGAGGCAGTCACCTGTAAGACACTGTAGCACTCTGGACTAGAAAATAAGAACAGCAAAGAAATAGCAAACCTGATGCAATGCATAGCTGAGCAGCACTATGGCATAGTAGTAAACTGGGAAGCCTCCTTCTTGTTTTACGCTGGGAGTCCACCACACGAGCAGAGCAAACTCCAATCCAATAAGCAGCCTGCAACATAGTACAAGATCGTGTTAGCTTTCTGTTTACTGAATGTATGCATAGTGTGCGTAGAATGTGTTACAACCTAAACGGGAAGGCCTTGTAGAAGATGTCCAGAGGTCTGGGCCCTGCTGTGTATCTACTGATGACCACTGGTAGAAAGATCTGGAGAGGCACCATGGGCACTGCTAGCAATGCTAGCTGCTCCTTGGGAACTCCAGCCTCCATCAGCTTCAGACCTGTAACCGCATCTGCTGCAGAGAAACCCATCTGAATCACAAAGAGAGTGGAAAAAAATTTACATTTCCACCCAGCAAACATGCAAAAGCAACACCTTCATGTATCCAATAGTGACCAAGTACCTTAGCAGTGAGAAGCAGGAGACAAAAGGTGAAGACTGTTGGCATCTTGATGATGGATAATAGCAACTTGTAGGTTTCCATGACACCCTGTGTTTCCTCCGGGGTACTCCTCGTTCTTTTGCCACGTAGATTTTCCCTTTTAAAGATGGCAACCAGAGTGGTGGAAATCAGGAATATCACACCCCAAAAAAACAAGAAATCTGCACCAGAGGAAACAAGACCAAAACTGTTGTTTAGCCACCAACTATCACAAATATATTGGACTTTTAAAAAAAAAAAAAAAATGGTAATGGATAGAAAGTACCTGACAAGGTAACAATGCCGGAGTCTTTGGGCACTATTCTGAGGTATTTGTTGCAGAAGTCAGGAGACTCCAGAGCCAGAAAGAGCACATTTCCCAGGAAGTAGCCAGCTGTCTGGCCTACAGAGTTGCATGTAGATGCATAGCCCACGTTTTCCCTGGATAACATAGTCAGTGCCCAGCCATCGACAGCTATATCCTTAAATAACAAGGAGGTAAAGAAAGCAAATGCCTTTTAATTATCGTTCTGAATATCTGTCTGTATCATTTTGTTTAAAGACACTTACCTGTGTGGCTGCCAGGAAGGCAAGCATGAAGAAGACCGCAGTGAGCGTAATCACATCTGGTCCTCCCTCACTCTGCAGCAGTGAATCTACCTTTGCAGAAAGGTAGAGCATGAAGAGGCCCAGGAGGTACTGTGTGGGCACCAGCCATGACTTTCTGCAGAAACATGAGGAAGATATAATTAGGAGAAGGATGCACAGTCTAGAGATATCAAGTGTAAAAACATGGATACAGATGAAAACATCAGGGTAATCAGCATCCAGATGTCTTTCTTACCTCCTACCAAACCTACTGAAGTACAGAGCGTCCACCAGTGGCGCCCAGAAGAGCTTGAGACTAAATGGCCAGAAGACAAAGCTGAAAAAGGCTTGGTCTTTGTAGCTGACATTCTTACTCTGCAAAATCAGTGGAATGCTTCCACCCAGTCCAAGAGGAATCCCCTGCAGCACGTAGAGAAACAGAAGCAGCAACACATTCCCCAGCTCGCCGTGTATCCCAGACCTGCGAGGCGACCCTCGCAGCAGAAGAGAACCCTGTTCTCTTTCGTCTTCTATCCCCGGCTCAGAGGAGTCACTGTCCATGTCGTTAACGTTTTCAGGTGGGAGGGTACCACCCACCTGCTTCCTCTGCCTCCCGTTCTTGTGTCTGATTAAATTTGAGGACTCCATGATGGATTAGTGGGCCTCAACCCTGCAGTGCCCTCAGAAAATCTGCAAAAGGAGATGAGTGAAAACGACTGAGACAACTAAACCGATTTTAAGTTGAGTGTAAGTCTGAAGCTGCTATAAATGTCTTCAATCATTTAGTTTGTATAATGACAGCATTATGGGAAGCACAAACATGCTGATCAAAGTAGATAGGTTTATATCATTTTTAATCTGCAACGGAGAAGTGGTGAAAAGGCGCAGTGAGCAACAAACAGTGAAATGGGGAATTCACTGGACTGAAAAATTCCGGTGAAGACCAGAAAGTGAGTTTGTTTAAAACGTTCAAATTACGCTGCATGCACATGGCAACACATCAGAAAAAAGATGACCACATACCAGTGCGCCTGTGCAAATACTTTGCATTAATCATAAACTGTGGCAGTCACTCATTGTTGGGGTTGAAGGTAGAACTGACGACTGCATGGAATCACAAAAAAATCAAAATAAAACTAAGTTAAAACCTGATCTATAATAAATAACAGTACAGCAAAGAGAAATAAGTCCAATGGAGATGTTGCGAAGGTTCACCATGAAACAGATATATTCAGAGTACAATAAGACGCAGGGTCCCGCTCTCATCTGAAAACTACCAAGTGTTACAGAAAGGTGTAAATAAAACACATCAAATTAAAAAAAAAAGACGTTTTCATATGTATTCAAAGAACATGTAAGTTGAAAAGGTAAAACACATGAATTTAGTCATACCTGGTGATGGCAGCATGCCAGATCATAAAACACAGACGGTTGAATCAGAGAATTAATCAACGGAAAAATCAGCTCATTCAGTTTATTCAATCAGAGGTCGAAAACACAAGAAAATGACTAGCATTTCACTTAAAACTCTCACATCCGTGGACATCAACACAGCAAAGCCAGGAAATGCGACAAGTACAGCTTACAAAAGTGTCCGGCGCCTACAGCTGACGTGTCAAAATATGACTGCTTGCAGTTCCGCTTCAGTGTACGTAACGTCAGTGTAAAAACTGATATAAATACACTCAAGCGGAATTCCAGTTAGTATAGTTTACATGAAGTGAATTACACAAAATTTAAAATGAACTTTAAGTAAAAATCAGACCTACAAAATATAAAAATAAAAAACCCTTCACAATGAACTCTTAAGTTCTAGTTTAGTGCTGTAAATAAATGTAATGAGTACAAATGTAAGTAATCTGTGTAAAACTAAATCGCATAATTCATATAATTATAATAATCATATCATTTCTGTCAATTTTCTGTCATTGAGCCACAGTGTTGGAGATAAAATGTTAAATGTTAAGAACAGGAAGTTAGTGCCTGAAGTGATGAAGTATGCAGTTAATAAAATCAAAAGTTAACAGTATTTTGTTATAAGTCCATTTACTAGTTTTCCAGCAGTATTTTGACATATAACAGCCACAAAATACCCAATATTTCATGTGCATTAAAACTACAAAACTGTATTACAAACAATTTTCTGTAGTTTTAATCTTAAGTTGTTGGGTTTTTTTTAAAATTTGTTGCCCCAGCTTTTAACACTTTTTTTTTTTACAGGATTTCTTTGTGTGTTTTTGTTTTTCTTTGTTTTGTTTTTTGTTACAGTTTAAGCACAACCCTGTTTTTTGTCTTTTGTGTGTGTGTGTAGCTAACTACTGAGACTATAAACAATAAATATTGTAAACGTTCTTATTGGGTTAATTGAGCTGTTTTACTTTACGTCACTCTTTTTCTATTTGCAATGTAATTGCGCTTATTTGTTTTGTAATTCTTTCCTTATTTAGGTACTTTGGTTAATTGCTGTTTATTAAGATCTTCTGGTTCATTTAAACTATTTTTTGACAGGTTATATTAAATGTTTTGGCTGCTGTAACACAGTAGTTGTAATTTTTTGGATAAAGTATATCTCATTTTAATCTCATCTCATTTTAATTTAATATTTCTACTCTACTTGAATCTCTTTTGGTTGCAAGCTTGTAAGAGTGAAAATTAAAAAAACAACAACAACAACAAACCAAAAACAAAATTTGAACATGGGTGGGTGCTTTGTGCAATAAACTTAATTGAATCACAATTTTTCTGGCACTTTGTTGCGATTCTAGTCATACACAGTGGTTTGGATGACTTTTCCAAGTGTAGCATTAGGATAGTGTTGCTGCAGTTCAACCTCTTTCAGTGTGCAGTAATTAAACAAGTAACGATGGATGCAATGATCCATAATGCATATTAATTAAGTTGGTGTATTATTGTATGGTGCATGGCAGCCCTGGATTATGTTAACCAATTAGAAAATTTTATTCATTCATCATCTTTGAAAGCCTGTTACTACAATCACGCTTCGTCTCATTCATCTTTTAGACCGTAGGATGACTTGAGCAACTTGTGAACTTTGAGAATCCAGATGAAAGCACATGATAGAGATACTGTAAAATCAAAATAAAGAAGATATAGATCGAAAAATCTTCGACCACCCCACGAGTTTTAAACAGGGCTCACACTGATGTTTTCTCCTCGATCAAAAGGTCTTTTGGCAAGGGTCATGATAAACCCATTACCCCACATTTAATTTAGAGAAAATGAATAACAGCATGCTAGGCCTTGTGGTTGCCATGAGTGCATGTGAAGCTGCTTATCCTCACAGATGGCATGTGACAACACACACGGGCATATTTGAGAATATCAGCATGTGATGAAGACTGTGAAGCTGCAGTTGCACTCATGTGAGAAGGTCTGTGTCCGTGTAAATCTACACTGAACTGCTCTGGGGCTCCACACTGTCAGCAGTTATGATATCCCTGAATTAGGCTATTGTAATCCCATAAAATTTGACTAACAATGTGCACAAATTATGCCATCCAGATGGCTCTTGTATCAAACTATACATGAATCACCAAAAACCTGCAAACAGGAATCTTGAGCCTACTTTTACACTATATGCTGGGGTGAATTATTCAAACCATGCCAATGATTAGGATTATTTGAGCAGATTACTGCTAACATGAGGACTACTACAGTGGTTACCTTATTAGTTGGTTTATATCATCTGACTGGCCTTAAAGGACACATTACAACAAATCTATGATTAGCATTCTCCCCTGGTCACGTTATGTTGTTCATCACATTTTCCACTGGATGGCGCTAAAATCAGCACATCTGAATATACTGTAGTGATTCTCAGATTCATGCACCTCAAAATAGTCCAACTTCCCTGCTCAGGTATATTTAATGGCTATTTTGTTTTTGATTTAACATGTGAGCCATAAAGTCAACACCTTCTTAGGCTGACCTTGTGATCTCCAAGAGCTGTCTTTTTTTTCCTTTTTTTTTTAATCAAGCCTCCAGAAATAATATTTTAAAGTGTGGCAGCCTTGAAGCACTCATCACTTCTTCTTGTTGCCAAATGACTGAGAATCCAAACTGGACATACCTGAAATGCACAGCAGTAGCAATGGCTACATAGCAGCAATTTCTGCAAGCAAGTTGGGGTTGGGGGGGGGTACTGGTCTTTGCAAGTATGTAATAGTCTTTAAGTAGAGAAACTGTGGCCACTGCAACATTATTATTGGCGAAATGAATGGAAACTGAATGACTGAATGTAACTCTTAGTTTCTTCTTTAAGCAGTCTGAAAAATACATGGGAACAGTTCAATGTCACCCACACCTGGAACATCTAGTACAGTAGATGTGTTAAAGTACAGCAAGTTCCTCTCACATATTTGATGCTCCTGCCTGACAGAGTCTGAGGTGTTATCACTGGAGCTACCTTATATTTCAGCATATACTGTTAAACTATTCCTGAGATTTTGCCACTTTTTTTCAGTTGATTTTCCAGAAATAATGTGAGCAACCTTGTCCTCATAATAGACCACATTCCTTACTCACAGTTTTGTCTGTTTTGACTGTTTGACTCATTTTAGGTCATTTAGAGTCCTCAAACAAACAAACATATAGTTATGATAGGATAGGCTGAGGGACTAAATTGTGCTAGATGCCCAGCCCCCATGGGGACCCTTCTCCCTTACTCCGGTTATTTAACTTTTCGCTCCACCCATGACATATTCGCGCTACTCAGACATATTTACTTAGCCTGCTCCCACTATGAAAGTTATTTCCCGGCCAGAAGAGGAGAGACTGTGACATCTTCAAACCAGCAGCCCAGTCTGCTTTTCCAACAGTAGTCGGCGTGCTGAGCCAGGAGCTAACCAGCAGCCCTCTCTCTGTGAGACCTGGGACAGCGAGGCGAAGGGGAGAGCTCATTCCACAACACGGCAGTCATCCATGGCTCTGTGCAACGGAGACAGCAAGGTCAGTTGAGCGGGAGATACACGGGGCTCCGGTATAAGGTAGCCCTGGTGACTTAGTGCTAGGACCTGGGTTAGTGCTGTAGTCCTCCCCCGGTTAATTTCGGCCTCTGTGTACCTCGGAGCTGGGGGGGGGGAAAGTTAAGAGAGCATGCAACGTTATCAACAGTACTGCTGAGGAGGAGCAGTGTGTGCCTGTTGCAGTGTTACATTAACATGTTGCTCATAGCTGCTAACAAGCCGGACGTGATAACTAATTGATGTTAAACCGGGAAATAAAGGTTTCACTGATTTTGCCAGTAAACGTGGTTGCCCTTCTCTTATGGTGGACCCCCTCACCCCCAAGACACTTCAGCTCCAAGCACCGCGTGGGTTTTAGCATAGCTCCGCTAACCTAGCAGCTACTCACAGTACTGCTAACAGGCTAACGCTCGTTACTACTGTTTATTCCAGCGGCGCGCTAGCCCACTACACTGATAAACTGTTAGCTAGCTGTGGCCGGGCGCTCACAGTTTGTAGTGACAGCACCGCAGAGCAAGAATGCTGTTTTACGATAGCGTCTGTGTTCTTTTAGGAAACAGAAATTGTGCTTGTGCTGAACTAATTTACCTCAAGCGGTAGCTGTCACACTCTTCGTGCTAACGTACGTTAACTGTCAGTTTGCTAACATCGTCACGAAGCTAGTGTGTGAACCAACTTGTGGTTTACCTAACAATTGGAGCGGCTTACAGCTGCCTTATCAGCTGATATGGTGAAGTTTGCTCTGAAACGATTGAGTGGTTTTTCTCTTGTGATTAGTCTGCTTCAGCCCATGTTATTGCCGGCTGTGCTTTAGAGGTTAAAATTGGAGGTGAGGGGGGGGTACCCAGCAAGTTGTTTTCAGGAACATTTACGGCGGAAGTTTCCCACTGACCACGTGGGATAATGTTTCTCTTATGTGTACCCACTTCTGTTGTTTTTAAAGAATAATTTACTGAATTTAATCCAGTGTAGACTGGATGGCACACTTCCCACAGAGCATGGATGCATTTAAATAAATAACATTTGCATATAGATGAGTGCTGAGGATGAGAGTTTGAACTGCTCCAAATACTGATATCTCAGTCTTGATAATGTCTGACTTGTGAGGTTCATGTGATGGGCTGAATGGTTGCAGCACGTTTCACAAGATTTGCTGTCCATCGCTGTTTCAGCTCACATGGCAACAATTATGTTAGGCTTTATTGAGTCACAGCACTGGAGGAGAGTAAACTTAAGAAGGAATTAAGTTACCTTCTGATGTCAGACCACTAGAAAACTAGCCACCCACATGCAAGTCTTTACTAATCTTTCTAAATGTGTGTCCACAGCTGGAGATCAGCAGCGCAGAGCAGAATGGGTCATGTGAAGGGGCGGTGGCGATCCTCGATGCTGGGGCGCAGTATGGGAAGGTGATTGACCGAAGAGTGCGAGAGCTGTGCGTACGCTCTGAAATCCTCCCTTTAGAGACCCCGGCCTTTGCTATCAGAGAACAGGGCTTCAGGTGAGCACATAAAACGCATCTGTACCTGAGATGTTTTATTTCATGCCTGTTATCATGTTTATACACACTAGTCTGTCAGTGTCAAAGCTTTGAAAGTGCTTTATAATGCAGTTTTACATGAGTGTTTTCTTTGTGTTTCACGCCTCAGGGCAATAATTATTTCAGGAGGTCCAGCGTCTGTGTACGCAGAAGATGCCCCCTGGTTTGACCCTGCCATATTCACTATAGGAAAGCCCGTCCTTGGGATTTGCTATGGGATGCAGGTATGCACACAATAAAATAAACTGTGACTGCATTCTTAAGAAAACCAAGTCTTTTTCCACAAGGCTCTTGTCAAGGAAACATTTTTTACACAGATTGCCTCCAAGTAGCAACACGTTAATGTCACTCTGGTTGAACCAGCTCCTCAGCTCTCCCACACCAGCTGGGACTTCACCACCTTCGTCAAGAGTACTTTTACACGGTTGGAAGAGAATAGTAATACTCACTCTCTTTTTCTAGGGAGACAGTGCAGGCAGTTTTGCTATCTCTGTAACATGTCTGTGTCCATTCTTTAACTCTGGTGTGTGTGTGTTGCAGATGATGAATAAAGTTTTTGGAGGAACGGTACACAAAAAGAGTGTCAGGGAGGATGGAGTCTTCAGCATTGGACTAGACAACACTTGCTCCCTTTTTAGGTATATTAATTTCTTATATCTTAAATATGAAGTGTTTTGTTATGTTCTACATACACATCATATACATAGTAGTTGTTTGTTTTCATACTGATGTAAAGGGGCAAGTACACAAATAATGAAGAGTCTAAGGAAAAGGGTGCAGTCTTTATTTCCCTTATATAAACAACCTACTGAAAACAGTAACGTGTATAGCTGATTTAATGAATACTACATTATCTTTTTGTGTGTGTGTTAATCTTATCAGAGGCCTTCAGAAGGAGGAAGTAGTCTTGCTGACCCATGGAGACAGTGTGGATAAAGTGGCAGATGGCTTTAAAGTGGTGGCCCAATCAGGGAACATCATTGCTGGTAAGCAGGACACAAGAAACGCTCCAATCCTGTTGAATATAATTCACAAATCTATTATGGTAAACTACAAAAGCAGCTTTATTTGGGCTTGATGTTAAGTAAGCCTGAGGCTGTATCATATGTATTTACATCACAATTGGCTTTTGAGGATGATGTTAATTTGTATTCTGGGTAAAAGTGC
>VVHJ01033170.1:5124-15384 GCA_015107715.1 Tylochromis polylepis | reverse complement strand
GGCACGTGGAGGCCACACACACTACTGAGCCTCATTTTGACTTGTTTTAAGGACATTACATCAAAGTTGGATCAGCCTGTAGTGTGTTTTTCCACTTTAATTTTGAGTGTGACTCCAAATCCAGACCTCCGTGGGTTGCTAAATTTGATTTCCGTTGATAATTTTTGTGTGATTTTGTTGTCAGCACATTCAACTATGTAAAGAACAAAGTATTTAATAAGAATATTTCATTCATTCAGATCTGGGATGTCTTATTTTTGTGTTCCCTTTATTTTTTGAGCAGTGTATATTAACCTGTGATTTTGTAGCACCATTGTTGCTTTCGAAGTAATAACTTTCTAATATTCTTCATAACTCTCTCTTTACTGTTCCTTCTTACTGAAGCTGATCGGTCTTGATCGGTCCATTTAGAAGAAATGTCGAACGCGTCAAACGCCCCCCTTTTATGTGAGCGCGTGCAGAGCCTGAAGCAGAAAGCCTGCTTTTACAAAGGAAGTTGATAACCACCCTTGCGATACCCATTATGTCTGACTGAGCTAACACAAAGAAACACTTGCTATGTCAAACTTGCTTCTTAGTACACCCTCTGGACCTCCATGTGATTATGGAAGGACCAGTGTCAACATGTTTTTCCACCAAAAAACAAGTTAAATTTCTGCGCGAGACTACCAACATCTGTGTCTGCATATGTTTATTTCTTCCACTAAGCTCATTCCGGAAGAGTAAAGCAGTAATAAATTCATTTCTTTTGAAGCACAGGAGCAACAGTCATGACAGTCAACCGGGCAGCTCTGGATTTACTGGAGTGTACGGGTTAGGTCCAAATCTTCGGTTTTGTTAAAGCAGTGCATTTTAGGCATTGCTGCTCCAAAGTTCCTCTATCTAAATGCCTTGTATCAAGTATAATCTTCGTTTCTATCACTTTAACAGTCAGACTGTGTGGTAGGGATTTGGTGGCTGATTGCTATTCCCTCAATGTCAGGAGAAGTTTTAGCAGCACTGTTACTGATTTTGTGTTTTCTTCCCATTCAGATTCACGAGCCGGAGAAGGAGCACCCAGGACAGTGGACCATGCAGTTATTGGAGGAGTGGTGGCTGTGGTCGTGTTCGCCATGCTCTGTCTACTCATTGTCTTGGGACGCTACTTTGCAAGACACAAAGGTAGTAGACCTGAAATTACAGTTTCATGAACAATAATGACACACTGATATTTGTACTGACTTGTGTACAGTATGCATAAGTATGTTGCTTATTAGAATATTGAAATGCTCCAGAATAAGACATTGGATCTTGTCTTAAAATCATTATAGTGGCTTCAGCCTATATAAAACTATGCACAGCAGCTGTAAATATTCACAGTAAGTGAAAAAATAGGACAGCAGACTAAACTAAATATCAGAGAGTGGTTTTTGCATGCGTATAATATAGGAAATGTCTAAAAACAAAGTCAAAATATTTGCTAAATATTTCAGTGTTATTTATTATAACATTTATTAGTCTTTGTAAGATACAGTTGTATCAATTGCTCATTAACACAAATATCAAATCAGCCAATCAAATGGCTCAATACATTTAGGAATTTAGGTATGGTGAAGATGATCCATTGAAGCTCAAACTGGACAGCAGAGCAATGTGCCAAACAGACTGGCCTGGTCTAGTATTTTAGAAATTTCTGATCTAGTGAGATCTGAACCATATCTAGTCTATAGAGAATGGTCCAAAGGTGAGAAAAGATCCAGTGAGCAGCAGTTCTCTGGGGGAAATCCCACGCTGATGCCAGAGGTCAGAGGAGAACGACTGCTTTGAGCTGATAGGACGGCAACAGTCACTCAACTAACCTCAACTAATGCAGAAGAGCATCTCACAGATGGGCTAAAGCTGCAGAAGACCACACCGGGCACAACTTCTATCAGCTAAGAACAGGAAACTGAGGCTACAGTTAGCATGGGCTCATAAAAATGGACAATGGAAGATTGGAAAGATGTTATATGGTCGGATGAGTCTCGATGTCTGTTGCAACATTTGGATAACAAGGTTTAGAATATGCGGTAAATGACTTGGAAATATGGATCTATCTTGCCTTGGATCAACAGTTCAGGCTGGTGCTGGTGTAATTCTGTGGGGATATATTCTGGCCTCCTTGGTACCAGCTGAGCATCATTAAAATGCCACAGCCTACCTGATTTTATCCATCCCTTTATGACTATGGTGTACCCATTTTCTGACGGCTGCTTCTGGCCACGCCACAAAGCTCAAATCATCTCAAACTGCTTTCTCGAATGTGACACTGCATTCACTGTACTCAAACGGCCTTAGTTTAATAGAGCACATTTGAAGGCTGGTTGTGGCTCAAGAGGTACAGCGGGTCATCTAATGACCAGATGCCAAAGTGTCCTTGGGCAACCCTGAGTTGCTCCCGATGCATTTATCAGGGTGTGAATTTGTGTGAATGTCAGATAGAAACCACTTAGACATGTATGAATGTGTGTGAACTGGTGAATAAGAATTGTATAAAACACTACAGTGCTCAAGTAGAGAGCAAAACTGCTGTGTACGAACAAATCTTTTTACCATTTACGTTTGGGATAAGGTGGAACAAGAGAGTCGCATAATAGATGCTCAGCTGTCAAATCTGAAGCAATCTGAAGTGTGATGCTATCATGTCAGCACGGACCAAAATCTCTGAGGAATGTTTTCAGCACCTTGTTGAATCAATGCCACGAAGAATTAAGGCAGTTCTGAAGGCAAAAGGAGGGTCTAATCCACTATTAGCAAAGCATACCTAAAAGCTTCATATGAGACATTTAAATTTAGTGTATCATTTTTTTAAAAAATATCTGTTATTTCATAGCAGCTTTCCTTTTAAGCATGATCTGTCCCAGCAGGCAGTTTGTCAAGTGTAGCCTCTTTACTTTGTTTCTGCAAAAACGATTTACTACAACAATGGACAGATGCTATCCAAATGATGGAAGGACAGCTATTAAGGCTATGGGTTACTGATGATGAGTAAAATCACATTTTTCATGCAGTCCTGCCGCATAGTATAACAAATCTTGTATGCCGTCCTCACAACAGAGAAATAATTATAATCTATAACACATTTCACACTTTGATGTTTCTTATGCGGGGGGAATTAGAATTGGGTACATTAACCACTTTAGAGAGGAAGTACATTAAATGAGGCAAATTAAAAATATAGAGAAAATGTGCTCTTATTTTATGGTGGTGCTGAACTCTGAGTGGCTCCTCACATTTGTCTCTAGAAGCACAAAGTTGATGTAAACATGCGAGATGTTTGCTGGTAGATCTTAGTGGTGCAGTTAAACTTTGAGGCAGTGAGGTTTGCAGTGGCTCCAGAGATAAATTTGACCTGTTTTCGTCTGTCTTTCCCAGATCAACACACAAAAACACCCTCTGTTTAGCTGACTGACTCTTATGTGACTTATTAACACTGGAGAGCAGGCACACAGTGACTGAAGCAGTCCCACTGTTGTGTTACTGAGTGCAGCAGTGCAGATTTTAAAGGATAACTCTAGTTTATTACAACTTGGTCGTTATTCTGTATATTGTGTTTTCTGCCATTTTCGTCAGTAATAAAAGAATTGAAATCCATAATCCAATACTGAGATCTGGAGTTGCAGTAACATTGCTAAAAAAAAAGAAGAAAAAAGTGTTAGAGGGAGAAAGAAACAGGTGCAGTCAGACAATCAGAGAAGTCACAAACAACCCCCCCAGGTTGGTCAAACTTATTTAGAGGAGAAAGCAACTTTGAAATTACTGTCCAAACATCCATTCCACCTCACAGACCAACTTCCTCAACTTTGACCCACTGTGGGATTGGGACCTTTGTAAGGAAAAATGGGGAAAAACAGGTTCACTTCAAGGCCTGTTCTGTGCCCACTTCTCATAAAATGATTTGGACAGTCTCGCTAAACTTTTGGCATTTTACACCCTGCCAAATCATCCAGCTGTTCATGATTCCTGACACATCTGTCTCTGCTGGTTCCAGATCTCAGCAGTTACTTTGGCTCATGCAGAGCTATTGAAACTGACTGGCAAAACTATGAAATATAAGCTGTAATAAACTGGAGTTATCCTTTAGTGTTCACTTTGGAATTATTGTCACAATGCTGTTTTCCTCTTAGGCGACTGGCAACACGTTTTCAATATAAAACAGTAATAAGATGCAAGTACAAATAAAATTCAGGCCACTTTGACTAATTGTGTATATTATGAGAGGTAAACTGTTTACAAGGTAGAATGCCTGGAGGCCAAGTATAAATATTCATGACAGAATAATAATAATAATCACAAGGAGGGAGGTTTTTGTTTGTTGTTTTTGGCGGGGTTTTATGGTGTCATTTGGTCGCTACACATATGCCGAGTAAATCTGAGAGGCGAGACTGTACCAGTCACTCAGAAAAAAATTTGA
This sequence comes from Tylochromis polylepis, assembly GCA_015107715.1. Lineage (NCBI taxonomy): Eukaryota > Metazoa > Chordata > Actinopteri > Cichliformes > Cichlidae > Tylochromis > Tylochromis polylepis. The sequence continues at coordinate 10,952 of VVHJ01033170.1, read as the reverse complement.
ATTAGAAAAGAAATATTGTCTCAGGCAACTTTTAACTACCTCTGTTAAAAACTTTCCAATAATTACTCAACATCACACTTACCTGAAGGGACCGACAGTCCTGAGAGTAAGCAAGGCAGCAGATTTGTATTAACTGAAGACAGGGTTGGAGGACCACAAAAGTCCGATATCACTGTTCAAACTTCTGCCAAAACTGAGACACGTTAAGCATTTAATGAAGTTATGAAGTGGGATATATCAGTTATTTTCTTGCTTTATTAATTCTCCAGTCTCCTCAGTATACACAGCCACATAAAAAAGAATGTTGTTTTTTTACACTGCACCCGTGTGAAAACTAAGTACATCCTTACTGCTTCCATAGAAATTAAGAGAGTAAGTAGCAGCCAGCTGCTGCTAATCAAATGCACTTGATTAATTGATCATCAGCAGGTGTGGGCGCCTCTATAAAAACAGAGGTTTTTGGCAGTTTTCCAGTCTGAAAATATAAAGGTGTGTGTTAGCACACACAATTCCAAGGAGAAAAAAAAAATCAGCAATGATCTTAGAAAAGCAATTTTTTGCTTTGCATCAGTCTGGGAAAGGTAATAAGTCCATTTCCAAATAATATAGAGTCCATCATTCTACAGTTAGAAAGATTATTCACAAAAACATCCAAGACAGCTGCCAGTCTTCCCCGCAATGGACGTCCCAAATTCACCTCAAGGTCAGACTGTGCAATGCTCAGAGAAACTGAAAAAACCCCAAGAGCTACATCTCAGACTCTACAGACCTCAGTTATCATGTTAAATCTTAAAGTTCATGACAATCCAATTAGAAAAAGACTGAACAAGTACAGTTTGTTTGGCAACAGGGCTTAGATTTGAAAAGTTGCTTCTGAAAAAAATACAGCACTCCAACAATGTCCTTTGGACAGGAGATGTTTGAAAGTAATGCACAGCAGCATGCGCTGAAATGCTGTGTTTGGTCTTTAATAAATAGCTTTTGTTTTTGTTGTTGTTGTAACCTGGGCATCTTATAGTCATTGAGTCGACCATGAACTCCTCTGTAGACCAAAGTAGTCTAGAGTCAAATGTAAGACCATCTGTTTGACAACTAAAGCTTGGCCAAAATTGGGTCATGCCACAGGACAGTTATCGCAAGTCCAGCAGCAAGTCTACAACAAAATGTTTAGAAAAAGAAAAGAGTCAGGGGTGTTGCAATGAGGCCTTAAGAGAGCTGTGCACGAAGGAATGTATGCAAACCTCAATGCACTAAAGCAACATAAAGAAGAGTGGACCCAAAATTCCTCCATGGCAATGTGAGAGATGATAAAGTCATACAGAAATCAGTTGGAACGCCACATTATTGTTGCTAAACGGTTGCTGTTGAAAGTATGAACTATGAGGTATACTTAGTTTTTCACACACTGCTTCTGCATTTTGGCTTAATTTTTGTTAAAGAAATGATGACATAGTGTAATATATCATGTGTTGTTGTTCATCTGAGGTTAAGGTTGTATTTTAATTCATTTAGGACATGCTAAGGATTAGACAATATTTTTTTTATTATGTCCTGATACGTAAAACCGTAGAACAGACAGGGCGTTTGTGCTTTTTCAGGACTATATAATATGCCAGCCAGCCTTCTATCACAGCACTCCAGCACCTTGTTTCTCTCTTTTCAGGCAGCGTTTGTGCTTTTAATGTGGCACTACTGTCCCTCATTCTTCCTAAAATATTGTCATCATCACCTCTACTTTGATAGGCTGTGAATAACTCTTGTAAATTAGGTTTGAAGTGGCTGGCTAGTTCCTTTTTGTGTGAACTTGACAAGGTTAATTTGAAGGTGTGAGCAACACTCTTCCTGACACTCAAGATCATTTTGAAACCCTGATTTTCATGTGCCAATCATAAAGGAAAGCGAGTGGAAATGCTGTGTAATCTGAATATCGCGGCTTGCTGGTGTTCGGTATATGTAAATGGCCACACAGTGAAGGATTTGCATAATTGGGTGCTGTGAGATGGAGAGCCACATTTTAATCTTTTGTATCATCAGAGCAGCAGGCTATTATCCAGTTCGTGACACTGTCCTCCATCCTCTCCTCCTCAGGTACCTACTTCACACACGAAGCCAAAGGAGCAGATGACGCAGCGGATGCAGATACAGCCATCATCAATGCGGAGGGTGGCCACACCAATTCTGATGAAAAGAAGGAGTACTACATCTAATCAGAACGGGACCCCTCACCTCCGATGTCCTACTTGGGACACTGAAGGGTTTTTTGGGATGGGGAGAGGGGGAAAAGGTGGGGGTTGACAGAGGGGTTTGAATTGGTTCAGTAGAGGGGTTGAGAGGTAGAAGAGACACGGGATTTTAAAGAAAGGCCTGGTTTTAAGCCGTTGTCTAGTCTAGTCTGCAGATGTAGATGGAATGTTGTGTGTGTTTAAAACATTTAAAAAAAAAAAAGAAAAAGATCAAAATCAAAAAAGGATAAAAATGTTAGGGTCTGGGGTTTTCAGTATACAGGGATGGGTAGAGGGTGGGAGGGTGTGCCAGAAATCACTGTAGAGAGCTTCACCATTCAACACCTCCCTAACTGCTGGTACAAATTTTATTTAGTTCAACCATTTGCAGAAAATTCTGTGCCTTGTTCTAAATTTTTTTTGTTCTACCCATATTTTGCATTTGTGTTGCTCATCGTTTGCATAACCTTGTTGCTCCCCTTTTCCTGTTTCATCTTTCCACCTCGTAATTATCAGTGTGCTGTTGGCTTTTGTATGAGGGTAAAATTACACAGCCACTTTATTAATTTCTCTTAATGTGTCCGCACAAACAGATCCACTCCTGCATAACAAAAACTCTTTCCAGTATACTGTGATTTGTCTCAAGCCATTACTTTCTTCTCTTTCTCCCTGAAGTTTTGACAGCTCTAAAAATGCATGGAACGCTTTACATATCATTGTACAGAGGACATAAAAGAGAAACAGGTTTGTTGTACTGGACCACACACGACACCACAGAAAAAAACGCAACTAAAACAGAGGCAGAAAGGCTAATGTGAAATGATGTTCCCATTTCAACCAGGCAGGTTCAGTTTGAAAATTCATATTTAAAAAAACTTGGTTTTGTTTTTGCAGAGCAGATATACTTCCGTATTACTGTCTTTTAAGGCATTACATTCCTTAGTGAAAAGAAGCAGTGCATTATTTTTTTCCTCGCTGCACTGCCATTTCATTATTTTGATTTCTTCCTCTGCTCTATGTTATTTTTCTTCTATTTGGCTGAATGGAAGGCCTGTCTTCCCACCCGCTTTTATTGAGTTGCAATGTTGGTTTTCAATTGATTTCCATCTGCTCTCACCCTAGAATATTTTTTATTCTAAATGAGAAAGTAAGAAAATGTAAATTGTCCTAAAATTGTTTTGACACATCCTCAGTCAAGATGCCTCTGTAATAAAAGACTGTTGGAAAAAAATATTTGGTGTTAATATTTGCCAATCAGCAGCTGACATTGCTGGTGTAGTGTATGCCATACAACAAGTTTTCCAAGTAGAGAACCAGCCTTAATATAACTCCAAACTGAAGCCCATTCAAAGTTAAGTTACATTTAATCGGTACATAAACTACACAATACATAGCAGTCAAGGTCCTCCCATTAGCAGGTTCACGTTATCTCATTGACACACAGTCCAATGTAAATCAAGCCAATGGAATCACAACTGTATTGTACACTAATCCTTACTAAGAAATATTTTTTACAACTTACTAGAATTACAATGGAGTACCTTTGTGGATTTTACTGTATCACGTTCATTGTCAGTTTTGTCAAACTGTAAAATATGGAAATGTTATGGAAAGTGTATGTCTTCGAAGTAGAATGTTCTGAGAGACAAACCATTCACAACCATGCACCACCATACACTATATGGACAAAAGTATCTTTGAATACAGGTGTTTTCAGTCCCATTATTGCCACAGGTGTATAAAATCAAGCACCGAGCCATGCAGTCTACTTTTACGAACATTTGTGACAGGATGGGTTCTTCTAAGGAGCTCCCTGAATTCTAGTGTGGTACTGTAATAGTATGCCACCAATGCAACAACTCAGTTTGTGAAATTTTTTCCCTTCTAGGCATTCCACATCTAGTCTAAGTGGAACCACAGGACCTTAGACACAAATTTACAGAGCGCCAGCCTTCCTCTGGCATTAACATCAGCACAAATCTGTGTGCCAGGAGCTTCATGGCATAGCCGTCCATGACTAAGAAGCTCCTGTAGGTGTAATGAGTAGGTGAACCAGTACTTTTGTCCATGTAATGTACGTAATTTTGCTCAAATTCATTCATTTTTGAACACCAAAATATTAATTTTGCATGTACGCTCATGCTAGAACCTGTTGTTTTTGCTTCTCTGTCATGTTTTATGTACAACCTGCCAAAACCCAATGAGAATCTGTTTTGCTATGTCAGTTTTGGAGCACTGAGACACCAAAAGTAATTAATTGTTCATAAGATGACATATTACACATGTTGTGCTCCTTGGTATTAATCCATGGTTTGCATTATTGCTCTGGCTTTTCAACATGGTAATGTGGGTTTACCAGTGACATTGTTTCTCATTATTATGTATTCGCACAGCAAGCAACACACTTAATGAATCCTTTCTCCATGTGACAGCTGTGGGTGGATAAAGCTGGAGGTCTCAGATGCGGTGTACAATTTCAAGAGTTTGAAACACTGAAAGCATATTTATTTCATGGCTTTCTCGTTATGATATGACATCACACTTCAAAGATTTGTCAACACAAAAGGCAAATTTAGCATGTACCCAACATCAGCAGCAGCAATTTCTCAAGTTTTGTTGAGTTTTTTTTTGTTTTGTTTGTTTGTTGTTGTTTTTTTGTGAAGGTGTTCTAATGTTGAAAAACTAGAGTCAAGAGGACAAACTAAATCATATTAGTCCAGGAAAAGATGGCAGTTTGATATCTAATGTTTATCTACCATCCACATACTGTTAATTTCAGCACAAAATCTGAATTACCAATGTTTGCTTGTTTATTGATATACATTGTTTCTTTGTTTTTTAATAATTGGGACACCTGGGGAATTCGAACAGTTAAATTGGGACAGTTAAGCTTTGCATTAAATCCATTTTCAAGAAATTTGAAAAATAATCCCAATGCACTAATCTATTGAGGAGAAAAAAAATGTTGTATATGTGTAAGATGATGCTTGATTACGCCACTATATAAACTCTTAAATCTGCTTTACCATTCCCTTGTGTTTTGTAATGAGATGGAAATGTGTTTCAAATTGACTTTGAAACAGTTTGATCAGACTCTGCCCCCTTTTGTAAGTTGCTAACTGTTAAAATTACTTTCTAATTTTGATAGGAAAAATGTTTTTTAAGCTTCACAAAATACATTCTTTGAGAGAAATCAATAAGATAATGGAATTAATAAATCAACTGCAAAATGACACTGAAAACCACTTTTCCAATTCATCACTATGTGGAGCATTTATGGATTCTTTGGTACTTAGTGGTGTTGCTTGCCATGTGTACACTCACTATGATTTAACACTTCATTGCGATCTTAAAGCATTTGATTGGATTTTCTTAATGCGCAGCTCATACTGCGACACATTACCAATGTGATAGCTTTAATATTTCATGGTCATGCATGAAGACAACATTCAGCCTTTCCATGTTGAGATTTGGGGTGTCCAAAGGCTCTTAGACATAGCTCTTGTGAAATCCACAGTGCAAATTACACTTTCTTGACCATCTGTGCATTTAAAAATGTTTAATTTTTTTTTTTTTTTTTTTGGGGGGGGGGGGTTGTTTTAAGGT
>VVHJ01033158.1:0-13959 GCA_015107715.1 Tylochromis polylepis | reverse complement strand
TGTGTTATCTGGCTTCATGGACAGATAGAGCTGGGTGTCATCTGCATAGCAGTGAAAATGTATACTATGTCTTCTAATGATACTACCTAGGGGAAGCATGTATAATGTAAACAGGATTGGTCCTAGCACTGAGCCCTGTGGAACACCATAATTGACCTTAGTGTGTGAAGAGGACTCTCCATTTACATGCACAAATTGGAGTCTATTAGATAGATATGATACAAACATCAGGAATAAAGTTACTCCTCGTGATCTGTTTAGTTACTTTTGCACATAAGAGAAAGAACCTCAGCGAGCTATCAGGTTACTGAGGTTCACAGGCTTTTCCAGGAGTGATGAGATTATTTTAGAGAAAATTGATTGGTCAGTGTGAGGTAGTTTTGTGTGTGTTTATCTCTTATTTTGAACTGCGTGTTCTGGAGCAGGTTACGTGTGCAGCATAAGTTACTGCGGAGATATACAAAGTGAGCCACCTTCCCATCAGTGAAACGACAGGGTTAAAACCTGAAGTTACCTGGCTAAATCCCTAATCCTGCTTTGAAGTGTAGGCCTCTGCTCCACTGTTTAAACCACAGGTGTCAAACTCCAGGCCTCGAGGGCCGCTGTCCTGCTTGTTTTCCAACTAACCTGCCCTTGTAGCTTCTTACTGGCAAAGCACACCTGATTCAGGTAATCAGCAGCAGGTAGGGCAGGGATATCTCAAAAACAAGCAGGATGCTGGCCCTCGAGGACTGGAGTTTGACACCCCTGGTTTAAACCAACAGATGGCATCTGTAAAAAACACTGTGCATTCCCCCCCCGTTATTTTCTGTTTATAAAACTTTGTATAGGAAAGCAAATATATCATATCTGTGATAGAGCAATATTGGCTAACCGATATATTGTTCAGGTCCTACTGTAAAAGTTTTACTTCTTAATTTTGTTGAAAATAAGTAAAACTCTAAGTAATGGATTATTGGAAAATAGATTTGGACTTTTTAAAATGAATTTCTATTTATTTATTTATTTATTTTGACAATTTTGGAATTAATGGAGTTTGTAACGTGTTTGCTTGCAGGCGGAGGACATGCAGCAGCAGATCATTCGGGAGACTTTTCATTTGGTATCTAAAAGAGATGACAATGTCTGCAACTTCTTGGAGGGTGGAAGGTAAGTCAGGTGTTCTTTTATGCAATTCTGTTTGTATCTAAGGGTAAAATGAAACAAATCCTCTATATACTCTATATATGTATGTGTGTACTCTAAGTACAGCTATAAATGATATGGTTGTTACTGCTTAGTTAGCACAGCTGTCACAAAAGCTGCATAACTTGCTAAGGTTTTTTTTTCCTGATTTAATAGATCTCTGTCAGAGTATCTTGATACATGCTCACCTGGGATCTCTGTCAGAGGTTGAAAGGCAAACTTGTTGTTTGACTAGTGATGCGCTGTCACATTTTAATTTGACAGTATACTAACTGTTGTAAATCCTGAGCCAGGTTTAGGCATTCTGACATTACTTTACAGCAGCTGTGGATGCAGTAGTATATCTTTAACCACTAGATGGAGACAAATATTCAAAAGTCTCCACCACATCTTTCAAGTGAATTAACAGCAAACAAGTTTGGTAAACTTCAGCATGAAGCTACTCGTGAATTGCCTTTTGAAGTTGTTCTTTTTTTAATCTGCTTTCAGTCTCATTGGTGGCTCTGACTACAAGCTGATTTACCGACACTACGCCACTCTCTACTTTGTTTTTTGTGTCGACTCGTCGGAGAGCGAGCTTGGCATACTGGACCTGATCCAGGTCAGCTGCTCTTTTGTTGAATTGCTCTTTGGAAATATTTGACATGGAATCACACAACCACTAGTCCAAGCTTGTAAAGCAGACACTTGACCCTGGAGCAAAAAGTGCAATTGCAGGGTGTCTACTGGTCCTTAAATACACAAATATCCATTAAAGGCTTTAGGAGTATGAACTCTCAAGCATTCAAGCAATTCTAGTTACAAAAATGACCAGGCGGGGTCATTTGTCAGTTTCAGTTTCTGTTTATAATACATATATTCTTTTCCTTATCGATAACAGATATTCTAAAAGATTCAAATAAAATTAATTCTGGTTTTCAATCATAAGGGTAAGGGTTATCAGTGTTGAATACTATGCCATGGGGTTAGAATAGAGGTGGGTACTGGCAGTTGTCTGCAATGTTTATAAGACATGTGGCAAATTTAATGAATTATTAGTTTATCTGCACACGGACAATTTCCAGCTTAGGTGAAATGATGAATGATAGCTGTGAGTGTGTTATGTAAAACAAACTAGCAATGGATGGGAAGATGTAAAAATCGCTTTTCTTCACATTTAAACTATCCACACATGTGACTGGATAAGGACTAATTGGTGTTTTATTGTGAAAACACTGACTGTAAGAAAGATGAAAACAAATTGCTCATTAGTGCGGGTGTGTTTCAACCAGTTTGAGCCAATCAGTGGAAACTCAGTCAACAGCCTGAAAAAATAATATTGAAGATTTTTATTTGTAAACCAAAATGACAAAGTCCTTCTCATAATTTACTGAAAATGTTATTGTAGCGCGTCCGGACTCCCCACGACACGCACACGGGTATTGCTCGTAATGCTTTTATTATATATATACACACACACACGGACACGGATACTTCCTCCGTCGATGACGGCTCTCTCTCCACTCCTTCGAACCACCACCGTCCTTCTCCTTCTCACTGCGAACAAATAAACACAGTCCATCAGCCCCTGACAGCCAGCACCTGCTGAGTCCCGCCCAGCGAGCTCACTCCCACACTCCTCCCTTGCAGCCGCGCCAGGGACCACACCCCGCCACAGTTATCTTTTTAAAATACGTTTTAAAAGAATTGACCAGCAGCTAGTTAACCAGCTTGATCAGCATATTTTTTCCTGGCCCTGGGACACAGGAACAATCTGTATTTAAAAAAACAACAACATTGTGTCATTTTGTGTCATGGCCAGTGTTGGCATAAATAGATGAGATATATATATATATATATATATTTTTTATCCACAAAGTTGTGAAATTACTGTGTTACAGTAGCATGAATAACATAAATAACAACTTAGGTCAATAAAATAAACACAATGTAACACAACAGCTTGGAAAGGTAGAAATTACACGAATAACAGATCTCACTTTAATAGAAAACTAAACAAACAAGCAAACAAAAAAGCCAAGAGCACACTGATTTCAAATCTGAATATGTTCCTATCACATCCATTGTCACTGGTGTGTGAAATTAAGTACCTAGGCATGCAGTCTGCTTCTGCAAACATTTGTGAAAAAATGATGGTACCATGGCAGGATGCCAACTGTGCAACATGAAATTTCCTTGTTACTAAATATTCCACAGTCAGCTGTTAGCTGTATTATAACAAAGTAGAAGTGATTGGGAATGATAATAACTCCATGAAGCCATGAAGTGGTAGACCACATAAAATCACGTATCAGGGTCAGTGGATGTTGAGGCACAGAGAGCATAGAAGTTGTCAACTTTCTGCAGAGTCTGTTGCTACAGACCTCCAAACTTCATGTAGCCTTCAGATTAACTCAAGAACGGTGCACAAAGAGCTTCACGGAATGGGTTTCTGTGGCCGAGCAGCTGCATCTGTGCCTTACATCAGCAAGCACAATGCAAAGCATTGGATGGATTGGTGTAAAGGATGCCACCACTGGACTAGAGCAGTGGAGGCATGTTCTCTGTACTGACAAATCATGCTTCTCTGTCTGGAAATCCGATAGATGAGTCTGGGTTTGGCGGTTTCCAGGAGAACGGTACTTGTCTGACTGCACTGTGCCAAGTGTAAAGTTAGACACATAGGTGGGGGGAGGGTGTATTGTGTAGGGTTGTTTTTCAGGAGTTGGGCTTGGCCTCTTACTTCCAGTGAAACAAACTGTTAACGTTTCGGCATACCAAGACATTTTGGACAATTCCATGCTCCCAACTTTGCGGGAACAGTGTGGGGATGGCCACTTCCTGTTCCAACATGACTGCAGACCATTGCACAAAGCAAGCTCCATAAAGACATGGATGAGCGAGTCTGGTGTGGAAGAACTTGACTGGTCTTCACAGAGTCCCATCTTTAATAGAACACCTCCGAGATTAGAGTGGAGACTGCGAGCCAGACCTTCTTGTCCAACATCAGTGTCTGACCTCACAAATGCACATGTGGAAAAATAGTCAAAAAATTTCCCATAAACACACTCCCACATTTTGGAAAGCCTTCCCAGAAGAGTTGAAGCTGTTGTAGCTGCAAAGAATGGGCTGACATCGTATTAAACCCTGTGGATTAAGAATGGGATTTCACTCAAGTTCATATGAATGAGAAGTGAATACTTTTGGCAACATGGTGTATAATACAACAGCCTAATGAGTAAAATCTTACAAATAAATCCCTGTATTTTCTGTTTTTATACTTGTGTCAGCAGAGCTGAAACAGATGTGAGAGGTGAGAGGCACAGTTATTTGGATGACCTCAGCTAATGGATGAATCCAAACACCGTGTTGATTCAAGCTGAATTCAAACAGAAACGATTCGAGAAAATTCCTTCGGCATCTATTGCAAGCATGGATGCATTCCAGGCGCTGAATATCCAGGCCAGAAAAACATTCTTTCGCAGCGAGGTGTCTAGGATTATGCCACTTTTCAACCAGAACTAGTGTATCCCTCCACATTTCATCTTATCACTCAGATTACTGTCCCTGTCCAACCGAAAAGTCCTGCAGCCGCACTGTGGACCGGGATGTCTGGGAATGTCTCTGTGAAAACACATTGTACAACACATTCATTGTTTTCTGTGTTCCCAGTATTAAATTTCATTTGGTGGTTGTATTAAAAAAGTAACTTGTTAAGAAGAAAGCCTGTTATCTCAGATACAGGCTGTACAGACCTCTCAACAACATTACTACGCAAAGTGCCGATGCACTCACTTTTATCAGGGCTGATATCTGGCTTCACATCTCTATTGTGAAATTTGGAAGTTGTTCTACCTTTGGCCTGTGGCCAGCTTAACTATGTGTGCTTAATCAGCACTCAGACAGTAATACAAATCTGTTATTAAATCTGTTATTGAAAATATTTCTCCTTTTGACCCCATTGTTGTCTTCACTGCAGGTGTTTGTGGAAACGTTGGATAAATGCTTTGAAAATGTCTGCGAACTAGACCTCATATTCCACATGGATAAGGTAAGTGGGGAACAGGGATCCATTTCTGTGGAGCTGCAAGTATTAGTTGAACAATTACTCAAAACTAAACGTGTCAGTAAATGTTTCCAGCTTTCCAAATGTGTGAATGTGGTTTCTGGCTGTTTTGGGCAAAAAGAGCCATCTCAATTTTCAAGAATTTTAAAGACAATAATATAAAAGGTTTTAAAAGCATTAGACAGGCACAGCTTAGTAGGTCTGTCTTGAATTAACAGCACAGAGTAGGCTCCCACATCAGAACAACATACACTGGTGTTTCGAACTTGTAGGAAACTGTCCATAAATATTTGAATGTGACATTAACATGCTGCCATTACAGAGTAAACGCCGTCTTGATGTTGAAGGTAAAACTGTAGCAGAATAATTATGTAGGAGCTGTATTTGTGGGACAGCTTTTTTCTTTTTACCCGTTCAGTAAAAAGGTTGAGATAAAAGGGAACTTTGTATTTATAAGTGTGCTGTAGACCTGACCCTCAGGTCATGTGTAATCTATTAGTCTTAGCTGTGCAGCCAGATGCCTTTTTGGAACAGCTTTTTTACTTAACCTTTTCACCTGAGAAATGAATGATTGCCTTTCAGATAATATATCATACAGTACATAATAAACATTTTTTTTAAACTGTGTGCAGGGCTTCTTTGGTATTGAAGATGTGTGTGCTTCAGGCTACATGTATATGTTTTTCTCTTCCCCTGAGCTTAGCTAGACATGTTGCTGGAAACTAATCAGACACATCCCCGGCCATCTTGACTGAATTTTCCCAGCAGGAAATGGATGTCATGTGGTGTTGTGAGGTCTGGCCTGAGGAATGTTCCCAAAGTGAAACCTGGAAGCGTCTCTTCTTGAAAGAAAACCATTTGCTCTTATACAGCTCTGGAGGATGGACACAACTAACCTACGTGGCATTGTAAAAATGTCATTGACACTTACAGTCAGGGGTTTAAAAGAGGCCGACAGATTTGCAGTAGAAGACAGTTTTATGCTGCTGGAAGTATTTTGTGCCCACAGGAATTCAAATATCTGAATGTTGCGAAGGAAAGGTGCTTTGCTTTCCAACTAAAATGTGCACATTTAAGCATTGCTCTGTTTTAATTGCCGTGCTTTGCTCTTTCTGCAGGTCCATTACATTTTGCAGGAGGTTGTGATGGGAGGGATGGTACTGGAGACTAACATGAATGAGATTGTAGCTCAGGTGGAGGTGCAGAACCGCATGGAGAAGTCAGAGGTCAGACCCTTTCTGTTAAAGGACCACACTTGAGGGTTATTGCATGTTTTAGCTTGCAAACTGAAACTCATGTGAACCCCTAAAAGCAATTGTTTATAATAACCTTGGTTAATAAATGTTAAATGTACAGTTAATTGAACTTTAACTAATAATGATTTACTGTTAGCAAACAATGAAATACAAGTAATTGATTTGTAATCCTTCTATAAACAGACCTTGTAAGGTTACACTTGCTGATTATGAAGCTTTGTAAATGTTTAATGTAAACATGATTTAAATGGCTGTTTTAGCGCAGAAACTGATGTTTATAATACTGGAGTGTGTAAGTAGGCAAGTAGTGGTATTGTGTTGTTGTGAGAGTTGCTGTTTTAGTCACCATTCACAAATTGTGGTTTAGTTACAATATCTCTTGTTACAATACGTTGGAAAATGATGCACCAAGGGTGTTGAAATGTGTGTGTTTATTTAACTCACTTTTAGATTAAGAGCACTATGAGCACTCACTTGATGTAAAGAGACTATTTTCGCGTATGATGACTTCATTATTTAAAATTTTGCCATGTTTAATATGAGCGTCCACTAATAATACTAATAAGTTAGTCTTACTGTAATACACGAAACCTCTTTGCGTGCAAACTCGTCCTACATGATCAGGAGTTGCGCAACCAAAATGGGCACACGGGTACATCTTAAGCCCCTGAAGTTTCTTATCTATATTAGATATTATGATCTTATCATGTTGCATCCACTTTTGGGTTAAAATGACCCATTTGTAGTCTTTTTGCACCTATAACACCTTATAAATAATTTTAATTTCACAACAATAACAATAATCAAATTTATATCCAAAAAACTGAATGTTGCATGATATATTATGATGTCATCGCATTGCGTAACAGCCCACTACCAGCTGGCTAAAATCCTACACTAGATGGCACAGGCATGTACAAATAGAGAGAAATATAACTCCTTTACAAGGTAAGATTACGACTGCTTTAAGATTAGCTTTTAAGATTAAGATGACCTTACTTTAAAAATGCTTCATGCAAAAGTGCACCACAAATAAAATTGGTGTAAATGAAAAGGAGATTTTACACCACACACTTGCATCCATTTGTATTTACTTGGGTATTGGAACAAATCATCTCACCGAGCCAAAACAAGACCGTAGCAGTTCAGTTAGACTTGAAATGGTCAGGTTCTTCAGACCTGAGTGGAGTTTCATTACAGAATCTGTGGATTTTACCGTTGAATCAGAATAGTAAAGGATAGAATAGAATAGCCCTTTATTGTCATTGTACATGTACACGAAATTATGGGAATCAAAGCATGAACACAGTGTCAGTCTGAATCAATGAGGTTAATGAGGTTCTCTGTTGCCTTTGCAGTTGCATTCAGTCACATGACCCTGTCATAGTAAAGTGTATATACACAACATGTGTAATGTAACACTGTTGCAGTTTTACTACAGGACTCCCCCCCCCATAGACGCTTAGACTTGCGCCATTACAGCAGTATTAAAGATGAAACGATCACATGATGATTCCACACACGAAGGCTTTAAAGGGGTTTTCTGTGCTGTCTTTCTCTGGGCAGGGAGGTCTGTCAGCGGCTCCAGCTCGTGCCGTCTCTGCCGTGAAGAACATGAACCTGCCCGAGATTCCCCGCAACATCAACATTGGAGACATCAATATCAAAGTGCCGAGCCTCTCCCCATTCTGAACAGCTTCCCCGCTGAGCTCTGCAGGGCTGGTGCACTACTGATATAGTACTTTTCCACCCAGCTCTCTGGTCAAAACTGAGAACACTATTTTGTTTATTTTTTAATAAATGTACCATAAAACCACATCAGTTTACTTTCACCTTCATTCCTGTATGTATGGGAGGTAAACTGTAAGTGATATTTGATGTCTGTTGTATCCATGTTACAGATTATTTGAAGGATTTGCACAACAATGTAAAGTTTGATTCTAGAAAGGATTAAGCGTGCTATTATTATATATGTACCATTGTTTGTGGAGAGGGGGTTCTTTTTTTTGGGGGGCCACCTGATTTCCTTCCTCTTCTAAAGGATAAATGAATGATGTCTTAGCCGAGTGTGTATTTTGGTACACAGCTCTCCCAAATCTCTGTTTTCAAAGCCTTCCCTCCTTTCTGGATTGAGTTTTTGGACTGCATTCAGTTCACTGAAATATGATGTTAGGCTTCTGTTTTTGGCGAACGCTTATTTGGTTCTTGCCACAGTTTTCATTTTCCATCTCCTTTATATATTTTTTCCCTGATGTCTTTGCGATTTGTGACTAATGGTGTCGTTCTCCAGGGTGCAGAACATGCAAATGCTGTTTGGTTATGTCCAAATTTTTAACGTGCTACTGCAAGATCTTGCCAACATCTGTTAGGAGAGACGGCAGAGTGCAATGACTATAACCATTTTGGGATCATTGAAATGTTTGTATAAAGTATATTTGTGTCTCTTTGGCTGTATTTAGTGGGCAGATATGATCAAATTGAGACTTTTATCATGAAATCCTTTTAAGGAAGGAAATGTGTCCTGGTGTCAAAGAGATTTCTTGCCAAGGTAAATTAAATGAATGAAAACTGAAATTCCTGTGGCTGTGCTTTATTCAGTTTCCCCATGACAAACCTTGAGTTTTTCTCACATATCAGCAGGTGAGATGAGGCACTGGGGCTGTGGTATATCTGCGTCATATGAAACCTTTATCAGAATGATCAGGACACTCTGTACCTCTGAGGATCGGAGCTCTTTCTGCTCGACCACAATGCAGTGTTGTTGATACAGCCACATTCTTTCAGTCCCCCCGTCCCACTAATTTAGGGATTTTGGGGGATGGAGGAGGTTGTTCCCTCCCTACATCTCTAGGAAAACCTGTCATAGCTCTCGCCACCTCCTACCTCCGCTCTCCCAGATGCCGACTGCAGGTCTTTAAGCCTGGGATCATTCCAGCTCAACTTGAACGTCTTGTGTGGACTTAATTCAGGGCAAGCGGTGGACATGCAGCTACACAGGGTTTGGTCGGTACTGTTTTCTATATCTTTGGTATAAATCTGTCCAAAGAGACCAGTCTTGTTGATCCAAGCTTTGTCTTCTACCTAAGAAAAGTAACAGTAGTTGTCTTTGTGCAAGTTTTACAGCCATCTGGTAAATGGTTGCGCTGCTTTTTCCACAGAGTTTCTGTGTAGCAAGAAGTTGGCGTAATTGTTCACAAATGGTCCCTGAATGGATCACAGGAGGACTTTCTGCTATGAAGTACAGTCTTGTGATGCTGTTTAAGGAAATCCATGATACTTCGAGTTACGCTGCTTTCACTTGCAACGACAACTCAGTTTGCAGTGAGTACAGAGTAAATACTTTAGTAGAGCAGCTGTGAGATGAATCAGTGTTTGGCTTTGTGGTTGTGATGTGGATTTATTAGTCATCTGTTAACATCCAGCATGGGCTGTTCTGGATGTAAACACTGCATCCCCCATAAACTGACTGTAGCTTATCTGTTCAGCGTGGAAGTGAGTAAACTCAGAGTTGATAGTGTGGGTCACAGGTTCACGAACAGGTAGAATGATTGCACGAGTGCTAAAATGTATTTTTACCTTTATATGTTTGAGATAAGTCGAAACTTATTGATGGACAACGGTAAATCTGGTTAAAACAGCTGAAGGTTAAAGTGTGATGGGACACGAATGATTTTTTTATTACTCTATGAGAATATGTGACTTTGCCCTCCCCAAGATAAACATTCCCACTCCTGCTCTCGGTTGGCAAAGAGGAACATGCTCGTGATTTGTTTGGATTATATTTCTTATTGACTTGGTCTAAAGTGACTGTAAGGGCATTTATTTGAAAGACTGATGATAAATATTCATTCCCTGATTGATTTCACAGACATTTTTTTTTCTTTTACCTTCCACTGCTGAAATGGGAAAGAATAGCCTTCATAACTTGTTATATGAAAATTATATTTCTATTCAACATTGTTTATAAGTTAGCAACAACAAACAAACCCAGCCTTGTATGTTATAAAGCTTTTCCGTCATTAAAATGTAACACATCGTGTGATTTAGATGTTTTATGCTGTCATGACAGCAATACAAACAAAAAAAACACAAAAAACCACACACAAAAAAAAAACACAGTACATGTTTTACTGTGTAAAAACATCCCATATGAAAGGTAAAGCAAGTTAAGGAAGAAACGCACAATGTATAAAAGCTGTATTTCATTAAATCTGTATTCTTTCTAATATCCTGCAGGGGGCAACTCCTCTGTTTGCTAAAATATATCAGGTGACCTAGAAGTCTACGAGAACATGTTGTTTTTATGACTCCAATCTATGGTTTTAAGTCTTATTAAACATCATAAATTAAGGTCCCGACTGCAGTCACAAAGATTCAGCTTATGTCGGGATTGAGAAGTTGCTACCGTACGAGCATATAGTTTCTTTTTCTTTGAAAATTCACCTTTGTCATATCCAGTTTTATAACAGCAAGGTGCTGATGTACTCACAGCTCCACAACAGTCCACATGTCACCCTCAATATAAATATGAATAGTCACACAAACACCTCCCAGTGACTGTAAATAATCAAACTCATGCTCCCAAACAAGCTTTGTAAATTGCATAAAACACTCCAACATTCCAGCACTCAGTTTCTGTGACCTACCCAAACCCTTGATTGAATATTTATTCAACACAACGCTAATGCCTTCTGAGGCCACAGTCGTAAATCCCAGCATGGGGATGCAATAATATTTTTGAATTCTTCTTTTTGTTTCCATCATTTAGCTCTTGTGGCTTGCTATTTCTCCATCAGCACCTTTTCTTTGGCGCCTAAGAGGCACTGCTCCAGTTCTCCGCCGCTAAAAAGGTATTCCATTTATAACATTCAAAAGAAATAAAACAGCTCTGATAGAGATATAGACAATAATAATTTGAATGCATTATTGTTATGTGGTAATTACTGTTCTGTAAAACAATCTTTGTAAAAATTATAATCTTTCTACATGCTGCTGTGTCTTCCAGCCTGAGCTTCTATTCCTTTTTTGTGTATAGTATACAATTATAAGTCAATATTTCAAAAACAGTTGGCTTTTAATTCATTTTTGTTGCATGGGAAAAGCTCAGACATTTGAGAGCATGCTTTCTACGCCAGCTCGAAGAATAACTCTCTGTCCTGGCCCGCAGTATTGCATTCCAGTGTATGTTCCTCATGTTCTCTACCTGTAGGTTGTTGAGTTCACATACCACTGACTGCGGTGGGTCTTTGCAAACTAAAGGAACCCACTGATCTTTTAAATCAATTTATACTACAAGTGAATTTATGAGTGAAGTAAGCGGGGTAAGCGTTTATCGTTGCTTCCCCTCTCTTGGTCTATAAAAATAAAAGCTGTCGCATTTTATAGTTTTAGCGTCTCAATCCTAAAGAAGCTGAATCATCATGATGTGGATAGCTTTGGACTCACCTTATAATAAGTGTTACAAGGTATCATTACAATGGGCAATGGAGTATTGTTAACCATCAGTTGTATCATTCTTAATTAGATGTATGTGAACAAACCGAAGACACAGCTCTGTGTATGTTTAACTGGAGGAAGATACACCTGATCTTTGTTAACTCTTCACATCCAAACTAAACAAAATAACACAAGCAGAAAGAGTGGCAAGTTCAGACTAAAATGTATTAGCTCAGAATTAAGAATAGCATCTTAAATAATGATGGTTTACTACACACTCAACACCATGACTCATTTTCAATCACTTACTAGCTTTTATGACTGATTGGAAAGTTAGTCATTATGGTCAGCTGTTCTAAAATGTAAGCAGGTAAAATTGGCTTGGATGTCATTCTGTAATGGGTATCAAATTTAAGTCAACGTCCAAGTCATAAATAAAACTTTTACACACAACACTGATGTATTTCTTCGAATACAAAAACAAAAATATTAACCTTCAACTTAAAATTTAAACCTCCTGTGAAGAATTTCCTGTTATCATGGTGTTATGATGATATGATAGGGTCTAAAACATGGTATTTTCTGTACACAAAAATCCATTCAGCCATCCATTTAAAAAAAAAAAAAACTTATCCAATTCAGCATTGCAGCCTATCTCAGCTGTCGCAGGCCAAAAGCTGGGGTACAACCTGGACTGACTGCCAGGCTGTCACAGGGCTAACACAGAGAGGACTGTAGGAGGAAGCCAGAGTTCACATGTATAAGCACATGGAGGTCATGAAAACGCCACACAAAAGGCCCAAGCTGGCTGGCCGATTCAAACCCAGGTGACAACGCTAATCACCACACTCTTATCCAACTACCTTTATTAAAAATAGATGTGACTGAAAACGAATAAATCACTAAAAATAAATGTAAAACACTATATGACAACCTCATATATGGATATAAAATACTATGTTATAAATAGAGAATGAAAAGCTTTCTTAACACTGAACAAGTCATGAGGCATTTAACGCATCATGATGATTCTGTGAAACTGTGGAAACTGTGATGAGCAATCACATGCACATGCTGTCAGACAGGAAGGAGAAGTGAGACCTTTAATTATGAAAAAGAAAAACTACAGGGTCAGGGTTTTGGTTTGGTACAAATCACAAGTGTCACAGAGTGCTTTGACTTCAGGTCCTATTCTGTTTGTTTGTTCACTGGCAGATATAACTAGAGTTAATTTTCTTTCAGAGAAGATTCTGGAAGAAAATGGTTATCTTTTTTCTATATCTTTCCACATCTCTTTACTGTTTAACTGGTAAACAAGGTATTATTACTTCTATTGCCAGTTGTGATGTCTAAATCGTAGATGACGTGTTATTGTTACATTACTCTCTTTCATTTCCCCAGAAGTCAAAACCTGGTGAAAATCTTAGATTCATTTTCTTTTATAACTGCTACCCTGTTACACTTTGGTGAACATTTATGAACTGGTGCTGCCAAGAGTCCATAACACTAGCAATACAAAGAATCAGCTGTAAATATTGATAAATTATTGATAACAGGTTCATTAGAGTGTTTTTATGATGTCATGGCATATCTGCCTGTGTAGAGATGAAGGCTGTCCAATTCAATTCAATTCAATTTTATTTATATAGCGCCAAATCACAACAATAGTCGCCTCAAGGCACTTAATATTTGTACAGTAGATCGTACAATAACAGATACAGAGAAAACCCAACAATCATATGACCCCCTATGAGCAAGCACATTGGCGACAGTGGGAAGGAAAAACTCCCTTTTAACAGGAAGAAACCTCCGGCAGAACCAGGTTCAGGGAGGGGCGGCCATCTGCTGCGACCGGTTGGGGTGAGAGAAGGAAACAGGATAAAGACATGCTGTGGAAGAGAGACAGAGATGAATAACAGATATGATTCAATGCAGAGAGGTCTATTAACACATAGTGAGTGAGAAAGGTGACTGGAAAAGAAAAACTCAATGCATCATGGGAATCCCCCGGCAGCCTACGTCTATTGCAGCATAACT